>JAPQWV010001565.1:0-81770 GCA_027422505.1 Craterostigma plantagineum
AAAACGGGACTACACTTCAGAGGGAAAAGGGTGTTCGATGCAATAGTGGAGGAACTCATGGAGAAAGGATTGAGAAAATGCCGACAATGTCCGCCTTAATTATATGTCTTTTTATTTTATTACAATATAAGTTACTTCAGTATCGTTATATTGAATATATCATGACAAATATAAATAGTAGACTTTATTATTGCAGGCCATTTTGATCGGTGGTTCAGCTGGTGCCTTGGCTGCCGTTCTCCACTGCGATAACTTTCGATCACTCTTACCAAATGTTAAAAGAGTTAAATGCATTTCCGATTCTGGCTTCTTTATTCGAGCGTAAGAATATCAATATCTTTAACCATGATTCCATTTATCTCTAAAAAAAACTTGGTTGTTCTCGTTGTCTTTTCACTTAAACTGTCTTTATCTTTTTATTATTATTATTTACAGGAAAGATCTCCCTGGGGGCAGATTTAGGGAAGAAGCGGTTTGCTGGAATTGTCCAGTTACACGTAAGCATAAAAGTTTCGCATTAATTCAATGTAAATAATTTTGTTGCTTTTTAACAAATTAAGTAAGTAAGATCACACACAGGGAGTGGCCCAAACACCTACCTAAGGCATGCACCTCAAAGATGAGCCCAGAATTGGTGTGTAGTATTTCTTCATATATACATTACGTGTGTTGTGTATATATATACGAATGGAAATAATATGCGTATATGCCATATATTTTATACGAATATCGCAGTGTGTATTCCCTGAGAATATTATTGGGCATATTGAGACACCACTTTTCCTCATCGACTTCCTTTGATGCTTGGCAGGTATAGTAATAATAATAATAACATTATGCTTCTCGACAAATTATAATCTAATTTAACTGAATGTGTCTGTCTCTGTTTCAGATACATATAAACTATTACCCTCTTCCCTGGCTGAGAAAGATGAGTGGGATGCATGCACAACTCCAAAGTTCTATTTCAGATTCTGCAATAAAGATGATCAACCACAGCTCATGAAGAGTAAATAAATAGTTCATACAAATATTTAACTCAGTTTCTGTTTGCTATTATCTTGCATCTCCATTAAATTTTAATATTTGCAGAGTTTCGTCGAACTTTCTTCAGACATTGGAAAAAATCGATCACCCTCCGTCGAGGGGAATATACGTTCACCACTCGATACCCCACGCCTTTGCATTGTACAAACAGGGCTGGAGATGCTCGGCACACGATGATAATATGCTTGCAAATAAGGATATAATTAACTAATAATTATACACATGTATAATATATATTTCCCAAGCTTATATTTTTTTTATTATTTCATTCAATTACGTACATTTTGCAGACGATAGCTAGGCAGTTGCAGATGGTTCTTCGATAGAAGTCCTTTCCAAGTTATCGATACTCAACACTACTCTTTGCCGAGAATAAACCTGTGGAATATGACGATGATGACTTAGATATCAGTTCAACAAGAACTGTTTAGAAGCTTGTATTAATAATTAATTGAAGGGTTGGTGAAATATCAATGTGTCAGACATGGGATATTTGTCCGATTGATTTTGTTGTCATGATCATACATACACTCCCCACACTCTCGCGTGAATCCAATATACTTAATTTAAAACATGATCAATTGTTATACAATTAAAACTAACAATCACACCATACACACACATATGCTTATAATTTACATCAATATATGATACATTTAAAACGTACTATTTAGCCTGGCCCTGAGCCTGTCCAATACCAGGGCTGTTCCCAGGCGTAGTTGGGTTCGAATAAGCTTTTGGTTCGAATTCTTTACGACCAATTAAAACTCGATCTTCTTCGCCGTGGAAATATATCTCTTCAAGAATTTCCTACCATGCATGAAGAAACTAGGACTTTCATTATTTGTAATGACAGTTGTCTCTTTCATAATCTCAAGAGCATTCTTTGCCTCGTCAGAAATAGAGACAGTCAGCATCCTTTCTTCAGTAGAGACAATACAAAATGATGAGAAAATTGTGATTGAAAGGAGCACAGTTAATGGGAAACTAAGCATTGATATAGCCATTTTTATTAATTGACTCTCGCTCTCTCTCTCTCTCTCTCTCTCTCTCCTCTCTCTCGTTGTGTAGTTGAACTTATACACATGGTATTTATAGCAGAAAGTAGAAGATGGTGCGTGGCAATGGTTCTGCCTATACTAGATTCTTTTAATGTAATAGGACGATTGACGATCAAGAATCTCAACTCAATCGATCTTCACATTCTCTTTGAGAATTCGTCAACTTTATATGTATGTGTGGTCTAATCTAAGCCACTGTTTTCATCATTGGAAATCTTGAATCTTTTTGCAGCATATAATACAGTAAGCATTGCAATTTCTTGTTCATGTGAGTGCCAAAATGGGTTGACTAGCACGAAAAAAAAATAATGTAGAAAATATTTTGGTTGGCTCCCCATGTTGAGGAAGTCTTATAATATAAAATTGACGACCACTCTCCTCTTATTGATGTAGGCCGTTCAAGATCTTGGTCGACATGGGCACTTTGATAGTTCCACATGTGTAATACAGTGGTTACATTTGCTGGTTAGAAATTATGGGAGTCGTTGAATTTATTAGGACAGCAACCAAAAACCTTTCTGTCCGTTAAATGTGGGCTGTATATCAAGATTCTTGCAAGATTAGGTCTTTTCTAGGACTCTCTCATGCAACAAAAATTTAGGTTTGGAATGTGAATAAATAGTATTTCATCAAGATTATAAAACAGTGAAAAGATACGTAAATTATTAGGGGTGTTCATCGGTCGGTTCGGTTCGGTTTTTCAATTTTCGGTTTTCGGTTTTAGGTATGCTTAATTCGATATCCGAACCGTTTTCATTTGATTCGGTTCTGTTTTTATAATTCGGTTCGATTTTTTTCGGTTCGGTTTTTCGGTTAGAAATTTAATATCAACAAAAAAATATTATGAGCTAAAAATACATAAAACAATTTATGGTTATAAAAAACAAAGAAGATTTATGAAACGTGACATGTAGCAAAAACATTCAAAGGTGAAAAACAACAACATGAAATGAACAAAATCTAACCAAAATTTAAAAATATTAAGACTCTACAATATTTGGGAGAAAAATAATATTGATTGGTGAGGAAAACATTCACCTAAAAATGGAAAGAAGTATAACAATGAAATTATATTACTGTGTTGTTACTTTATGGGGAAAAAAAAACAAATGATTTTAATATTTATTTGTTTTAATGTAGTATGATAATTTCGTTTTTTTTTTTCGGTTTTCGATTTTATACTAATCCGATATCCGAACCATTTTAATTTGGTTCGGTTGTTTTTTACAATTTCGGTTCGGTTTTTTCGTTCCGGTCTTTTCGGTTCGGTTCTTTTCGGTTCGGCCGGTTTTTTCAATTTTATCGAAATTGAACACCCCTAATAATTATAATGTAGATATCGGTTTTAGATGAATAAGGATGTCTGCATTTGATTATGAAGGTCACCAAACTGCCATAGACCAATTAGGATTGGACATTTATGGTTTATATGCATGCAATTGAGTGCGGGGAAAACACTTGTATATAGTTCTTACTAAAGTCATGTGTGAAGTTCAAGATGCTTTTACCCAAATCAAAACTTAAGTATATTTCTGATTTTTTTCAAAATAAGTACATATTGATCGAAACTTCACCGGCCATAATTTTCGCAATTAAAGTTAGGCCAAGTCGATGATATTATGGGCTTCTTACAGAGCCGCATGAGTGTCATTTACGTGTTTCTTCGATAAAGAAACATTTTTACTTCAAGCCAACATTTAAATTTGTAGAGCAGAAAATATCTCAACCCAGGGGCAATCGAAGAAAGGACAATTCAAATTTGTATTTTAATAATGTGGCTACTCGTATATGTTTCTTACATGAAAATGGTAACGGCAATGATAATTAAATTACGTGGGAATATCCACGGCCATCACTAACTGGTCCAAGTCAACAATGGTAGCCCATAGAATTTCTCCATCTTTTCTATTTTAATGTTTGATAATTATTTTATTCTGCCTTAACGAACGAACCCATAAGGATATCGATCGCATAACATAACTATTATTCTGCCTTAACCACGCACCAAACGTATGAAGAAAAAAGATCGATCCTTTCGTGCCTAAATTTTCAGTCTTTATACGAACCGCACTTCATACAGATAAGTTTCGGTCCTGAAATTTTGTTCTTGAGATAATTATGTGGGGATTTGGTGGGAAGTATTTCTGGGGAAGAAAAGAGAGCGGCCAAGTGGAAGGCATAGTTGTGGTTTTCGGATGGATGTCGAGCCAAGACAAGCACTTGATGAACTACGTCGATATTTACTCCTCCCTTGGGTGGAATTCACTTGTTTGTCACTCCCCCTTCCTCAATTTGTAAGCTTTTTTTCTTTTTGCATCTGTATGTTGCCATTTTTAGGATTTTGAGCTTACTTTGATCCCTGTAATGGACGATTTCATCATTTTGTTTCTCTTTTGTTTGCTTGATTCTTGTTTTGCCCGTATCAACCTTAAGGGTGTCTAATATCTGATTTCATTTAATCTATATTCCAATATGGGCTTCAAATCGTAGCTTTAGATAAGATTTAGGTTTTTGGCTGAAATCTGATTGCTGGCGTGTGCATTTATTTGCTTGGTTTGCAGATTCTTTCCAGATAAAGCTGCATCATTGGCTCTGCAAATTGTCAATGAGCTTGTTCAAGTAAGGGATTCTTTATATCTAATTTTTGTAGCTATTCCTTCTCTTGGAATCGATAAAACAAAACCGAGCTTACAGAGCATAAACCGATGCTTTGCGGTCAGAAATTTTGGTATATGCAAAAAATTATATTTCGAAAATCCTATCGCAGGAGCTCAAAGTGAGACCGTGTCCCGTCGTTTTTGCATCATTTTCGGGCGGCCCTAAAGCTTGCATGTATAAGGTTCTTCAGGTAAATAGATAACATCTAGTAAAAAATCAAGCACTTCCATTTCTAGCCATAACACTCTTATTCATTACACTGCAGATTATCGAGGGGAAGTGTGAAGAAATAAAAGCCAACCTGGTAAAACTTCTCATGTCTATCGATATGATTACAATCACAAGCACCTCAGACTATTTTATTTATTCGTTCAAAAAATTCTTACGTAGGAAGAATACCGACTAGTTAGAGACTGCGTCTCGGGCCACATCTTCGACTCCACGCCCGTCGATTTCGTAAGCGACGTCGGCGCTCGTTTCGTTCTCAGCCCAACCGTTTTGAAAAAGTCTTCCCCGCCGCCCTTTGTTTCTTCGATCGTCCATGGCATATCTTCAAGCCTAGACGCTCTCTTTCTCACCCGAGCTGAGTACAGCGTGCTGATTATTGGCAAACTCTTTATGCAACAATCGTAAGCTTTCTTGGCTCATTGAAATATACACACAGAACAAAAAAAAAAAAACAAATCTTTCCTTCTATTTTATCAGAGTATGGGCGCTCCTTACCTCATACTGTGCTCGGAGAACGACGAACTCGCCCCATACCAAGTGATTCAAAATTTTGCCTCGAGGCTCAAGGACCTCGGAGCAGATGTTAATTTGGTAAAATGGAGCAACTCGTCCCATGTAGGTATGGATTTAAACTCATCACTCTTCGACTTTATGATTCAAGAATATCATTGAACTACGCCCTAATTTTCTTTGATAAAGGTCACCTCTTACATTACCCTGAAGAATATAAGGCATCAGTGGCCGAGCTGCTCAGCAAAGCATCTGCGATTTATTCCCAGAGAATAAGGCAGCTCGAAGGGGAAAGAATGGGCATGGAAGGCGTAGCAATATCAGATGATCCTTTTAGCAGCCTTAGAAAAGCAGCAGCAGAATCGAGTGGAAGTTTCGAAGAGTGCCATTGACTTGAAGAACGATGATCATTTCTTGGTGAATGGTTCGTTAGCGTATGATCACGAGGATAGGGATGAGAGGAGAGAAAGGTACTTACCTACTATATCGAATTCGACTTCGAATACGGATCCTCCCGAGATTAACGTGCATGGAGTTTTGGGTCAGTATATGTTTGATGCTTGCGTACCGAGGAACGCGAGGACTGGGATTTGAGATCCTTGCCTTCTTCTGCGCGTCGGAGAAGTTCCCATTTTACCCTATGAAATGCATTCGTCGTCGAGTTGTGATGTAATAAGAGAGGATGGGCAAGGGCGTTTTGGACTAGAAAAAACAGGGGAAGATATGATCTTTCTTGGTGATGATAACTCAGTTCTATTCTAATAATGCCCAAAATGTAGATGGTGTTGGTGAAGGCAGTTACTTGAAATGTTCAAACTGTAATATGATAACATATTCGAAGTTTTTTTCTTGAAATGACTAAATAAAAGACAAAATGGGATATTGTTTTTCCATTTCAAGAACCCAAGTACACCATCGGATCTCAGCAAATATAGGCTACCTAAGCTCCACACACGTGTAATGACATCGTCCCTGACTGCTGCATTGCATGGATCCATGCAATCGATCGTACGTAAAATTTATTGAAGCCCATAAAAAAAATTAATAACAAACAAGTGATTGATTCTCTTGCACTTTATTTGGAAAAAAAATATATTCTTCGTGCACCTACCTATATTCTTTCCGTTGGGTCATTACCGTGAGATCTCTTCGACTTTTGCCTCTCTTGACGCTTCTGGCAATTCTCGGTGCGCCGTCATTCCTCCGTTTCTTCTTTTTTTTTTTTCTATGTTCTTCGTTAGCTCTCTTTTGTTGTGAATCATATTTTGCAGATGTTATTGCAATAATAAATGCTTGTATTAATTAAACTTGCGGCATTCGATTAATGGAAAATCGTGGGTTATGCATGTTTTCTTTAATCCGATACGTAGGATAAGAATATAGCATGTTTGATTGCCTGTGTTTGTATGTTTCTAAATTAAATAAAAAAGAATCGAAGTGTTGGAAGTTGATGAGACGCTGATGTTCTTCCAATCCTGTATTCATGTCGCGGAGTTGGTTTCCAGGTTCTTATATTACTCATTAGAATTTTATTACAATGGAGGATGCTCGCAGCTCTAAAGAGAAGGATTCCCCGGAATCTTCTCTTGCACCGCCGGCGCCGCCCAAGGAAGAAGACAGCAATGGCGACGATTCTAATTTAAACCAAGATTCATCTCCGAATCTGGACAGCCGCGAGGAAGACGAAGAACCCACCGCCCAAATAAGGAACAAACCCATCGTCATCCCCTTCAAAATCCGATTCCGCCGACCCAATAATGGAGAGAAACGGCGACGACACATCCGCCGTGGGCCCCCAAAGAAGCGAACGCCGCGCCGATGGATAATAATAACATCTCCCGCCGTGTCTCCTTCCCTCGCTGAGAAGCGGCAGCACCGCCCACCTCATCGCCACAATCCCGCCGACTACCTTCCCGGCCGGAAAATGAACGACCGGTCAAAAAGCGTCGACTTCGACCTCACCAGAGGTCAGATCGACACCGCCGCCCCCTTCGAGTCGGTTGAAGGCCGCCGTCTCAAAATTCGGAGGAATCGTCGATTGGAAGGCCCATCGTGTTCATACAGTCGAGGTAATAATAAAAAATCCCTTTTTCCTGGTAATAAACAAACTATTTATTTCTTCCGATTTCTTTCACGGCGGCGGCAGAGGCGCAAAGTAATCGACCAAGAATTAGAGAAGGCGCAAGAAGAAATCCCACTATACAAACAAAAAGCCGAGGAAGCAGAAGAGGCGAAATCCCAGGTTTTGAAGGATTTAGACGGCACCAAAAGGGTCGTCGAAGAACTGAAGCTCAACCTCGCAAGGGCACAAACCGAAGAACAACAAGCCAAGCAGGACGCCGAGCTCGCCCAGCTAAGGGTCGAAGAATAGAGCAAGGAATCGCCGACGAGGCAAGCTTCGCCGCAAAAGCCCAGCTAGAGGTGGCCAAGGCAAGGCACATGGTGCCATGTCCGAGCTCAAGGCCGTCCACGACGAGCTCGAACAGTTAAAGAAAGACTACGCCGTCTTGGCTTCAGAGAGGACGGCAGCCGTGAAAAAAGCAGAGGAAGCCACGTCAGCGTCGAAGGTGGTCGAAAAGTCCGTCGAGGAGCTGACGATCGAGCTCATCACGTCGAAGCAGTCATTGGAATCTGCGCACGCCGTCCACATGGAGGCCGAGGAGCACAGAATTGGGGCAATCATGGCGAAGGAGCAAGACGCACTCGACTGGGAAAGGGAGCTGAAGAACGCCGAGGCTGAGATTAAAAAGCTCAACGATCAGATGGCGTCGACGAACGACCTCAGATCGGAGCTGCAACTGGCGACGAAGCTGCTCGGCGATCTGAAAGCTGAGCTGGCGTCTTACATGTCGTACGACGGCGAAGAAGGTCAGAGCTCGGACGGTAATAACAAAACCCACGGCGACATGGAAGCGGCCGTCGCTTCTGCGAAGAACGAACTCGAACAAGTGAAGCTGAGCATCGAAAGGGCGACGAAGAACGTGGGCATCTTCAGGGCGGAGGAGTCGTGGCTAAAATCAGAGCTCGAAAAGGAAAAATTAGAGCTCACAGTCGTTCAGCAAAGGGCAGAGACGGCTTCTAACGCAGTTTCTTCCCTCGAATCTGAGATCGATCAGACAAAGATTGAGATTGCCCTAATTCGGACAAAAGAGGAGGAAGAAAGGGAGAGATTTGCCGACCTTCCCAGAAGCTAGAAGAGGCTGGTAAAGCCTCCGATCAAGCGAAGGCCTTAGCTCAGATAGCAAGAGAAGGGCTTACAAAAGCCATGGAAGAGGTCGAAGAGGCAAAGGCTGGGGCGAACGCAGTAGAGAGTAAGCTTAGAGCTGGCAAAAAGGAGATCGAAGCCGCGAAGGTGTCTGAGAAGTTGGCCTTGGCTGCTATAAAACGCCTTGGAAGCAAGCGAAGGCGAAGGTGATGATTCGTCGGAAAGCGTAACCCTAACTTTGGAGGAATATTACGAGCTTGGAAAGAGGGTCCACGAAGCAGAAGAGGAAGCCAGCGCGAAAGTAGTGTATGCCATCGAACAGATTGAGGTGCTAAGGCGTCTGAACTGAAGACCGTGAACAAGCTCGGCGAGGTTATGAGAGACATGTCCGAAAGAAAGAGTGCGTGGAAGATGCGGTAAGGAGGGCTGAGGCTGCCCAAGAAGGGAAATTGGCGGTGGAGCAAGAATTGAGGAGCAGAAGGGCTGAGAATGAAGAGCAGAAAAGGAAAAATGGAGATTCTTCGCCGTCGTTGACTGTGAGTGATTCTCAAATGGACGTTGAGAGGGAGACGACGACTGAGCCCACCAGTTCGAATACGTCGGAGGGGAAGTCTGGAAGAAGAAGAAGAAGTTCTTTCCTAGGTTTCTCACGTTCTTGGTGAGGAAGAAGACGCCATCGTCATCAAAGACGGCTTGATGATATGATCTTGATCTGTTACTGCTGCAAATGCCGCTATGGTTTATGTTGTTTCTGTTGCGTTGAATCATGTTTTTTTTTGTGTAGTTAAGAAGACTGAATAAAAGGTGGGATTTTGTAAAAGACATACATATGATGTAAGAATAGATATGATTTGTTGATGATCTATAATGATTTCTTCTTACGGACGACTCCTCTCTCTTAACAATCATCATCGTCAATGAGCTGAGATTTTGTCAATTCATGTGTAAGAAATCGAGAAAAACCAACAAATGTTTCAAAAGTCAAAGCCACCACCTTTACAACAACTTGCAGAATCTTGTACGGTCATGGAAGTTGCTAATGGAAAAACGTTCCATATTTGAAGAAGAAGCATAGCTTACTTTCATTCAAGATAATTGTCCGATTGAATTTCGGTAGCAAGAAAAAGTACGGCGTCGTATCCACAGATTCGTCATAAGAGCTTTAGGGTCCTCAATAAGGTCGTCATCAGTTCCCATCGAATCCATCGAACTGAAGTCAACTTTAGACCAATGGCCATCTCGGAAAACCTTAAACTAACGTGGAGAAGATGAGAGTGTCAGGTCAACCTTTCCTCAACGAAAAAAATGAAGGGCCATAAACAATAACAATCAATGAAACTGGTCATAGGGCGTTTGCTTTGATTTCTGACCAGACAGACGCAATGATTTGTGATGCTGCTTTGCACTGCTTTGATTAGTTTGCTGTAATGGTATCGTAAAAGAAACTGTTTAAACACATCCCATTTCAGACAAGACATCCAAGTCATCAATTAGACAGTGTTCATAAAGCCTCAAAACGATCGCAACAACACGAAATAAGCAGAAAAATGAACATACCGCCATTTGTGTAGTAGAGATAATACTGTACCGAATATAGAGGATACAGAGGATGCTGACGCAGAAACAAGAGATAACAATGCTGATATTGATTCTCGAAGCTTCGATGTCACTAATTTAGTTTGTACAGTTTGTTTTTACAGTTACAGTAGTCTTTTTAGCTAGGCGTTTGAGCAAACACTATATAAGCTCATGTACAGTGATCTCATCAAATACAATTGAGATTATCTGAAACACAACAATACTATTTCTCCTCTACAGTTTCTCTCTACACAAATATCTTCTGTAAAATCCTTCTTCGCATCATGGTATCAGAGCCAATCTCCATCAAATTCTGTGAATTCTACCATAATTCTATCACAATCTTCTACGTATTCCTTCTGATTACTGCTACGATGGAGAACAACGATGAGATATCCACAACTGAACCTGAGGTTGGGACACTGTGAATCGAAGAGCAGAGGAGAATAATCTGTATCTTCATGGATCAGATTCACCTGGAACAATCCTCGTTACAAATCTGCTGAATAGTAATAATTATGCAGCCTGGAGTCATGCGATGAAGATAGCATTGGGAGCTAAGAAGAAACTAGGATTCATTGATGGTCGAATCAAGGAACCAGCTCAAACTGATGTTAATCGCGAGGCATGGGAACAGGTAAATTCATGATAGTTTCGTGGCTTCTGAATTCGATGACAAAAGAAATGCGGCTGGATACGCCTTTTCATCAAATGCGAGAGTCCTTTGGGAAGCTTTGAAAGTCAGATACGGAACTTCGAACGGTCCTCAGATTTTCAATTTGCAGAAGGAAATAACCTCTGTTACACAAGAGAATCTGCCATTGGACCTATATTCTCGAAATTAAAAAGATGCTGGGATGAAATTAGCTACATCGATCCACCAGTTCAGTGTGAATGTGCTGCTAGACAATGCTTCGAGCTGAAGGACAGAAGAAATCGCTTGATGCAATTCCTGCTAGGGCTAAATGAGCAGTATGATAGTGTGAAGAATCATATCTTGATGATGGAGCCTTTACCTGATGAAAACAAGGCATACTCTATGTTATGAACGTTGATAATCAGAGAAAGGCAAGCATGTTCACACATGACACCAGTGGGAGCAGTGCGTTCTTTGTTCATAAAAAAGGGAGCATAAGGAAAACTCAACATCCTTTATGTCTAAGGAAGAGAAAAGGAAGTTGTGGTGTGATCATTGCAAAAGAAACGGTCACAACAAGGATACGTGCTTCAAGTTACATGGTCTACCAGAGTGGTGGAACGAGTATAAAGAAAGATCAAATAAGCTCCCTCAAAAAACATATGTCGAGTCCTGTAAATGGACATGCAATGAATGCAGGGGATTACACATATGATCTCTGGAAATGAACTTACAGACTTGCAGTCAATAATGGCTAACTTGAGCGTGTTACAGAATGAAGTGGGAAGATTCTAAAGGGAAAACACACAACACATCAGACTGATACAGCTCAGGTCAATTTCGCACATTTGAGGGACTTCGCAGGTATGAGTTCTAAGTGTGATTTAAGTTCTGCTGACTCAATAGGTTTGTGGTTCTGGATCTTGGACAGTGGTGCCACAAATCATATGTGCTGTGACCTCACATATATGATACATCCCAAAACCATTGATCGCTTCACTCCTATATCCTACCCGATGGCAGCATTAAATCTGTCAAGCACGTGGTGATGTTCAGTTCACTGACGACTTTCATCTCCTCAAATGTTTACATGTCCCTGATTTTAAATATAACCTTCTCTCCATACATAAACTCGCTGTTGATGGTGGAATTGACACATCTTTTTCTCAAATTGTTGTGTTCTACAGGACCAACAGACTAAGCGAGTGATTGCGGTGGGGAGAATAGTGAACCGGCTATACATTCTGACGAAGCATCCTTCAAACCACAGAAAATTCAGTCAGTCCTCAATACTCTTTCCCCTACCTATTACTGAACAACACCTAGTCCATAATGTCATGTGTCTTTCCAATAAAAACTAGCCCTATATCGAGTCGTGTTTGGCACAATCGTTTGGACATCCCTCTGTGATGTTATGAAAACATATGAATCTCAAAATTTCTTGTGACAATTCCAGTGAAGTATGTGATGTCTGTCCTCTAGCGAAACAAACAACATCGTTTTAAAGTTTCCTACCAGTTCTACCCATTCTACTACCAGTTTTGAATTATTGCATATCGATATATGGGGACCCTATAGATATTCTACACCTAGCGGTTGCAATTATTTTTTGACCATCGTCGATGACCACAGTCGCTCTGTCTGGACATTTCTCATGTCTTCAAAATCCCAAGCTCCCACCATACTTACCACTTTCCTAAATCTGATAAAAAAACCAGTTTCAATCATCAGTGAAGACCATCCGTAGTGACAATGGGGCTGAGTTTACTAGTGCTCAGTGTCAAACCATTTTTCATAACCTTGGCATCATACACCAAAAATCGTTTGTCCCTACACACCCAACAAAATGGGATAGTGAGCGAAAACACCGACACCTATTGCAAGTAGCCCGTGCACTCATGTTTCAGTCTAACCTACCAAAAAAATATTGGGGTGATGCTATCCTTACAGCTACATATCTCATAACCGTTTGCCGACATCTGTACTTCACTGGAAGAGTCCATATGAGGTTCTTAACAATCATGTCCCTGATCTCAGTCACTTAAAACCATTTGGGTGTTTGTGTTTTGCCACCAATACATTGCCACATAAAGAAAAATTCAGTCCTCGAGCTATTAAGGGGTATTTTTGGGGTACCCTGCGGGTCAAAAGGCTTATAGGATTCTTGATATCCAAACCTGGGATATTTTTATCTCCAGGGATGTTATTTTCCATGAAACCATTTTCCCATTTGCACATTGTCTGTTTCTGCCCCTTCTAATAACAATTATGATGATGTCTTACCGTGTCCAGCCTTGGATGACACTTTAAACACCCAATGTCATGTCCCTTCAGTGTCAAATACTCCTCAACCTACCAAGATTCTCCCATAGTTCCCACAGAGTCTTTTTCACCCTCAATTTCATATATCAAATCATCCTATGACAGATCAATGTCAACCTTCTTCTCTGACTATCCCTAACCTTGCTGTACCCGAACCTACTGTCCCAACCTCTAGACAAGGTACTCGACCACGAAAGCCACCATGTGGATGAACGAGTATGTGTCATGTAATGTACAAGCTGGTTCTACTTCTTCTCTCCGCTGCAATCAGGTTCACTCATCTTCCTACACTCCTAAAACATATCCTTTTGTTATTAACCATTCCTTTTCTTCAAAGTACATGTGTTTTTGGCTGAACTGAACAATGTGAAGGAACCATATACCTATGAGGAGGCTAGAACATCTACTGATTGGGTGCAAGCTTATGAACACCGAGTTAGAGGCTCTTGAAAAAAATGAGACTTGGGATGTTGTTGCTTTGCCGAAAGGGAAGAAACCTATTGGGTGTAAATGGGTTTTTAGGTCAAACGCAAAGCAGATGGATCAGTCGAACGCTACAAAGCTCGACTCGTTGCTAAAGGGTATAATCAACCGAAGGAGTTGACTACTTTGATATCTTTGCACCTGTTGCCAAAGCCGTGTCAGTTCGCGTTATCATTGCACTAGCAGCAGCTTACTGTTGGCCGCTGGAACAGTTAGATATCAACAACGCATTTCTTCATGGGACCTTAGATGAAGATGTTTACATGAAATTGCCTCCCGGGTATCATACGGCCGAACTGAATAGAGTTTGCAAGCTTCGAAAGTCTTTATATGGTCTCAAGCAAGCCTCGAGGCAATGGAATGCTGCATTTACCTCTCAGCTGCAATCATACGGGTTGATCAGTCTCCTCACGATCATTGCCTTTTCATCCTTCGGAAGGATTCCATATTTGTGGTACTTCTTGTCTACGTCGATGATGTTCTTCTCACTGGTTCATGCATTGATGACATCACACGGGTAAAGCAGTTTCTTGACTCTGTTTTCACAATAAAGATCTTGGCCCCGCAAAATTTTTTCTTGGGATTGAATTCATTCGGACACCACATGGCATATACCTCAATCAACGCAAGTATATTTTGGATCTCCTTACCACTGTTGGGATGACAGGTTCTCGCCCAGCTACTACACCATTGCCTCAGAATCATTGCTTTCCCAGAGAGGAGTCTTGTGGGCCCCTGCTCGAAAGTCCATCTCAGTATCGAACATTGGTTGGTCAGCTGTTGTATCTTGGTTTCACTCGACCAGATCTTACGTACGCCGTGCAACAATTGAGCCAGCACATCATGCCCACGCGAAGCTCATTGGCACGCCTTGTTACATGTTCTTCGCTACTTGAAGTCTCGTCCTTCCCAAGGTTTATTCTATTCTGCTGAAAATAATTTTCGTATCACCGCCTTACAGCGACTCCGATTGGGCTGCATGTCATATCACCCGAAGATCCCTCACGGGATATTGCATCTTCTTTGGGAATTCGCTTATTAGTTGGAAAACAAAAAAGCAGAGCACGGTGTCTCGTTGTCTGCGAGGCTGAATATCGTAGCCTCGCAGCGACAGTTTGTGAGCTAAAATGGATCATTTACTTGTTAAGTGATTTGCAGGTTTCTGTTTCTCTGCCTGTCGCACTTTGGTGCGATAACAGGCCGCCATTCACATCTCCGAAAATCCCGTTTTCCACGAACGAACGAAGCACATAGAGATTGATTGTCATCTCGTTCGGGATCAGTACAAGCTCGGTTTATTTCCTTGCATCATGTTTCCTCTCGCCTTCAGCTTGCTGACATTTTCACTAAATCCTTGAGCGCACCAGTTTTTTTGTCCTTACTGTCCAAGTTGGGCTTGCTGGATTTTCACCAAGCACCAACTTGTGGGGGGCGTGTACCGAATATAGAGGATACAGAGGATGCTGACGCAGAAACAAGAGATAACAATGCTGATATTGATTCTCGAAGCTTCGATGTCACTTAATTAGTTTGTACAGTTTGTTTACAGTTACAGTAGTCTTTTTAGCTTAGGCGTTTGAGCAAACACTATATAAGCTCATGTACAGTGATCTCATCAAATACAATTGAGAATTATCTGAAACACAACAATACTATTTCTCCTCTACAGTTCTCTCTACACAAATATATTCTGTAAAATTCCTTTCTTCGCATCAAATACATTCTTGATAATCCTCATTTGAAGCCGACGACCTAGTTGAATCCATTTTTTTCTACCTGGTGAAATAAGCCTTTAAACAACTGCAAAGTGAATGAGTTTGTTTTTATATCGACTTTCATTCGCATATTCTAAGTTTAGAATATGGAGGCGCAGGCGCCACCTTCATCCATTTTACACGTGTCATCTCTGAGCACTAAGGCACGTGTTAAGTCAAAAACTTAAGTTTACGACAGTGTCCACCATTGCATCGTACCTACGTCGTGCCCAAGTTTATTTTCGACGTCATTATTTTTTTTAACGTAATCTTTTTGCACAATATTCCTCCCCTCTATTATATTGCTTGTATGAAATGAATACACTATATTTCAAATAATTTTATTTATGGGCCGCTTTCGGCCCAACATAGAGAGAGGGTATTCTTGTAATTAGACGTTTAAAATGTCAGATTTTGGGCCTCGGCGTTCGCGGTGGGAATCTACAAGCGGCGCTCCTTTCGTTGTTTTGGAGACTCCGATGATCTCCGTAGAAACAAAAAGCGAACCCTAAGATTTAACATCACAACGATTATTTTCTTAGTTTTGGTTCAACTACTTGGCAGATTTGTCCTTATTTTAAGACCCTTTTGAGGTTGCAAAGGGTGTCTGCTGAACAAATTTCCCTCGGTTTGTTGGTGTGACTGACTACTTGCGGTAAGTACTTTTGTCTTCCTTTTTATTTGGTGAATAGCAAAATGTTCGGTTGTGCAGTAACTATGACATCTCTTCTTATGTTCATTATAGAGGATCTGAATGATTTGTTATGTCGGTGTTGCTGACCGCCTCTATTTCAGCTAAGGATCGATCAAGGGTAAGATGAGACTACATCGGAGAACTGTCCAACTGTTAATTTTGGGAGTAGTACTCTTCCATTTCTGCGACGACGAGTCGTCAAGATTTTGACACCTGGTACGCATTCAGGTAGTAATTGTCTAGTGGTGCTTTTTACTTCTATGTTGATCTGAGTGGGTTCTATACGCTTAACAAGTAAATTGTTTTATGTAATCGTGAAAAATGGTCCCGTGTTTCATGTCTTGTTTTCTATTTCTTGTTTCTCTGTACGATTTGTGCTACTATTGTAATATGACGTTTTTAACTGATTTGAATGTCACTTATTCAGATAGATTGATAGATGATAGATGATGTCCACAGATTTGAATGAGGTACCCAGTTACGTGCTCGGGACTTACGTGCAGTGCTGTGGGAAATCAAATGTTGCCTCTGCTGCATCTGAAGTAGAGGAAACCAGAAAGGGTGCTAGGGTGCCGAAAGGAGAACGCAAGTCAATGGTGGAAAGCTATGTGAAAAGGTACTCCGTTAATTTTCATCGACTTATAACCTGTATATTTCTTCTTGTATGATTTTTCAAGAAGATTGTGATATCTGATTATATTGGTATTGCAATGAAATATATGACGTAGAATGAAATGACGAATAACTGAATATTTCTTTTATGTCCTCATTTGGCATTTGCAATAACCTAAGTCCTATGCTTTTGGGACTAAAAAATGCACCTTGTGTGTTGATATTGTTGCTCAATTGCTTGTGAACTGCTGCCGCCGTACTTAATTTGTCTGTCTGTCTGTCTCTGCTGTGCACCAGTCACTATATTCTTGACATCATGTTCACAGGTTTAGGGCAATGAATGATGGAAAATTCCCTTCTGTATCTGATGTTCAAAGAGGAGTTGGTGGGTCGTTTATATTCTTAGAGATATTATACTGGAGCTTAAATACAATCTCAATGCTCCATTAAAGGTCCCAACTTCAGCAGAGAAAGTTAACTCGAAGAAAGATGCATTATTGACCGATACTGAAAAAACCAGCCGTGCAAAAGAGGAAATTGAATATGCACAAATGTCTAAAGTGGATTTCCACAGTTTTTATTCCCGAGAGCTTTGACTCGAAGGAAAGGGCAGAATCACCATCTCCAGTTCTAGACATTCGAATTGATGATGATCAGCGTTCCTCATCAGTGGTAAGTATCAACGTTGAATGTTTTAATTGAAAATTCATATCGTTTTCTTCTCAATGTCCATCGATTTTATGGTGAAGATCCTAACATCTTTAGAATTATCTTCATATAAGCCAAAGGATTCTGGGCTTCATTCTCATCACCCGGTCAAGGGACTTGAAAGCAGTCTAAATTCTGACCGTGAGAGTAAGGTACACTGTGACTCCTTAGCTGGTGAATCGGAGAGGTAACAATCTTCATCATCTCTTCACATACTTGAATGGCATTGCATCCCTAATTTCACTGATGTCTTTTCATCTCGATGTATAAACCATACTATCTTATCTTATTGTCCTGAATCTTAGTCTTTCCGTGCACTGATGCAGGGAGCTCAAAGTGTCTAATGAAGACAATGAACCTCAAGGTAACACATCAATGTGGCAAAATTTAAAGTCTTTTGCAAAGGGAATCCTTGGGATTTGGTCTTAGTTTTGTTCAAAGGGATAGCATAGATATTTACGTACTAATATTCGCATTTCATTTCTCCACTCATTGACGATAAGGTGTATGTACTTCTGTAGGCAGCAGATAAAACCTCCTTTGACATTAGAACAACATGCTCTGTCTGTCTATATGTATGTATGGTTGACTTGACATGTCGAAGAAAAATCAATTGTTTGTTCGTTTAGTTTTTTGTTGATTGATTACTTGTTGCGTTTTATTTCCATTGATACAATCATCCCATAGGCTTCCTTTTTTTCTTATAATTTTCTTTTGTTTGTGTCACAATGTATAATTAATGCATCCTCACCAACGCACGATGCTTGCTATGTAATAACTATTGCATTTCTTTCACCTGGGAAATGACCAGAAATAAAAGTATCATCCAGGCTGTTCATCTCTGCAGTGTATGTCTGTTTTTTGGTTCTATTTAATTTGCCTTCATCGATCAGTCGCTTGCCGCTAGTAAATGCTCCATCCATATATGTAAGAAGGCTTACTTTAGATAAAATATAGGTGGGTTGGTTGTATGTAGGAAAAAATAATTTGGATTTTCTATGTTGTGATCCGCTAGTACGAAAACGAAATTAGTCAGCGAAAATGATTGTTTCTGTTCTAAACTGGGATTTTTATGAACTTGTCTCATTGATTGAAAACGATTAGTATACTACTCAACTAGTTAAAAATTCGATAAGTATAGAAGTGTAATAAGAAGTTATGGAAAGAAAAATAAAGCAGGTAAAATTTAACTTTTCTCACGAGCACCACCGCAATCAATGGGATGGGCTATTTGTCATTATAGATCTGGTCAAATTGTTCCATCAGTCAGGACAAAAAAAGGAATTGTAAAGAATCATTTTAGTCTAAATTACACATACAAAAACGTTTTTTTTCACACCTTCACAGGGAAAAGAGAAAAACACCATCATGATTGAGAGAGACATCTTCCCTTTGATCTCTCCCAGAAAGGGACCATTTTAGCTTAGAAGAAAGAAAGCACAATCTACTACATGAACGAGAGAGGGCGTCTTTGCATTGCAATAAGATAAATTCAGTAGGCTGACGACTACATTTCCTGAAAAAAAAAGAGAAAAGTTTCATTTCATCATTTTATAGAGTGTGTGTGTGTGTGTGTTTGCTCAGGCCATCGCTATGCCGATCTACAGGGTTTTCATGAATCACGATCGGGCTTGAGGGCCCGAGACGTAAGCCCAGATTCAGTTATTTTCACGGCTGAATCGAACTTTAGTCTCTCTCTTCAGCTTCTGCTAGCGTTGAGAGATGTTCTTTTACATCTGATGCTATACTCGAGCAAGATTCGCGCGCCTCTCAGGTTGATATGTTTCCCGCATTGTGTTTTTGGCTTAGACTAAGATCTGAAGTCGTCTCTTTTTTCTGCTGCAATGTGTAATGTGTTCCATGTGTTTGCTATCATGGAGCGATGAAGCTTTTAGAAGTTGGCATTTGATGCATCTCAGTGCAATGCTATTATCTTTTGCAATTTCTTGAAAATCTTGCCCGATTCGAATGTGTTGGAAAGTTGAAAAACCTATTTTTGAACAGCACTTGTCAGGCACGAGTTGTCTGAGGTGATGAGTTGTGGTCCAGATCCACAATCGATCGACAATGAATCAGCAGCTTATACGAAAAGTGTTGGTTTCACTAGGAAAGGAAAAGCTAAAGGTACTTTTTTCTGAGTCATTTTCTTAAGTCTTTACTTTGCTTTTGGCTGCATTTGAGTTGATGAATTTGATGGAGACGTTTATTACATTTGTATCGAGACACTAACCAATGTTAGATCTCTTAGTTCCTTTACTAGATAGCAGTGAGGCTGAAACCACAGAGGATGAAACCATCGCCTTAGACTCTGCAAGAAATTCATTTTCTCAAGCACTTAAAGGTATTGTATTTGATTCTGTTATGCTTCGTTAACCCAATTCAAGAATCGAGTTGTTTCTATAAGTAATTAACCATCGCCTTGACGCCTTTTATGATGATTTAGAATGCCAAGATCGAAGATTAAGATCTGAAATTCTTCTGAGAAAGACAGAACGCCGTAGACCAGCCTCTGTAGATTTCAATAATTCTCTGACGACCAGCGGTGGAATCTCTTCTTCTTCGTCCAGAATCGCAATCATGAAGAAACAATCGATTTCGACGCGCAAGATCAGTGCATTTCCAAGCCCAGGAACGCCCAACTTTCGCCACTCAAGTGTTGGCCTACAGAAAGGATGGAGTTCTGAACGGATCCCTCTTCTCTAATACAAACAGAAGAAGCATAAACACTCCGTTGCTTCCTTACACTGGAAAAGCCTTACCTTCAAAGTGGGAAGATGCAGAGAGATGGATCTTTAGTCCCTTATCAGGAGATGGCATGGTAAGAAATTCGATTCAGCAACCTCAGAGAAGAGCAAAGTCAAAGAGCGGCCCTCTTGGTCAACCCGGCGTCGCTTATTACCAAATGTTTTCGCCTGCCGTCGCAGTCTGTCAAGGTGGAAATAATGGAAAATTGATCGCCAATTCTCCTCTTCTGACTGGGATTTTTGGTTCAGATGCGTTGTCCCTTAGATATGAAGGTCGTCGTGAAGTGGTGAGGCTTGCATGGCAAGGTCGATTAGCATACATGGATGTTCTGAAATGCATAGCCAAACAACCGTAAAGGGAATTTCAGGTACGAACGTTGCAGTTTGTTCTTGATTAACTTTTTATAACAGGAGATGAATCTTACCGTTTTGCAGATGTTAAATTTGATGCGACTAACGACGGTGATGATTACGGTGAAGCTGCGAACGATATATCTCGTGCTATTTCGAGGAGAGACATGGCGACGCAGATGAGTCCTGGAAGCAGCGCTCGATCCTCAAACGCAGGGCTGTCTTCTTCTTCTTCTTCTTTCTCGCTTGCAACGCCGACTGTTATGCCCATTGTTGAATTCAGAGTTTGGGTTCGTCTAGATTGGAGATAGGAGACGTGTCTTCTGAGGAAAAGGTTACGATGACTAGGTGGTCCAAGAAGAACAAGAGCAAAATTTAGGAGGCGGACACAATGAAGATGACTGGAAAAAGAAAGCAGTGAGCATTCATTCTAATAACTGGGAAGTGTCTACATGTTCGAGTAGAAGCATCTCAAAGTAAAATCTCTCTCTCTCTCCCCAAAAAAAATAGTGAGCATCTTTCCAATCATTCATCCTTGCTATCTCAGGGTTCAACGTGAGGAGGCAAAAATTGCAGCATGGGAGAATTTTGCAGAAAGCAAAAGCTGAGGCTGCTATAAGGAAACTAGAGGTATTTAGTCAACTTGACCTTTTCGGGTCTTGCCTTTTTTTATGCTTTATTTCACCGAAAGTGTTTTCAATATGTTAAATCTCATCAGATGAAATTGGAGAAGAAAAGATCGTCGTCTATGGACAAGATTTTGAACAAACTTAGAGCTGCACAGAAGAAGGCTCAAGAAATGAGAAGCGCCGTGAACCAAGCAAGCCATCAAAACTCAAGATCCTCAGACAAGAGATTATCTTTCCGAAGAACTAGGCAGATCAGTTCTTTAAGTGGATGCTTTACATGCCCAGCTTTTTAAAGCTTTGAAATTACTCTTTCGAAACATTACAAAGTGGAGTTGAATGCCTTAATTGTATTGTTGCAGAGTATATGCATGTATGTATGTATGTAATGTCAACTTCAAACATTACAAAATTTGAATTTGATGCCTCTTTCGAAATGGATGCAAAATACAATCATACGTAACTTCAATTCAGTTATAAAGTGTATATTTACGTAATTGTTCATCTAATTATTCTTTAAATGAGGGTCTGAACCATTGGGGAGATGAGTGACGACTAAGTTCCCTATCATGGTGAGATTAACATAATCTACTGGCGCATGATTAGTTAATCCTGGGATGACAAACCTGTTACCCTAAACATTCTCATTAACCATCCTTCTCTGTATTCCATGCCCTTTGTATAAGGCAAGACAAAACTCCTAATGAGCTCATAGACTGCATTTAACATCTTTGGCATGGCGTATGGCAATGAGATAGTTTTCTTGTTAGGCTCTTCTCCCAACACCTGCAATCAATAATTGTTCAAATATATACACATATATATACTCATATTATTCGTTAGGTTTTGAGATGTATATGTGAAAAATAACTGGTTCATCATCACCTTGCCTTTGTAGCTGCTGTTGAAATACAGACATGGCCCGAAATGCTTGAACACAAGTGTCTTATCGTCGTAGGGTACCCTCGGGACCAAATCATTGCAATAAACATATCTGTAATACTTCACATCATACAATCTCATCTTCTCCTTCATGTACTCCCCAAACCGCTCATCGCCAACCCTAGGCTGACCAAAGTGTACACTCCCTCTAATTTTTCTAGCAGCGTTTCCTGTTCGTGGATCGCCAAGATGCCGACGAAGAGAATCGCCAACGCCCCACCAAGGCTGTGGCCCGTTATTAAAAACTTCGAATCTTGATTTTCTTGGATTAGGGTTTTGAGCCTTTCCCTGATCGTGTAATAAGCGAAAGACTTACTAGTGCTGTCTCGGGCGATCTCTTTGGGCCATCCTGCGAATCTTTGCAAGCCTAGGGCTTTCATGAATCCACCGTGTATTCTCCCTACTCCATTGAATTCGTACCATGAAATGTCCATGTCCGTTCTCCAATCATCGGCGTCGAATGGATCGGTGCCTCGAAATGATACCACGATTAGGTCGTCGATGGTTTTGTCTCTGAACATGAATGCATGTGTTGAATTTTGATCTTCATAGTCTGCATGAATTATTAATATTAATATTTTGGACTTTGTTGTGTTAATTGAACTGTGATCATTCACGTTCAATAGGTTTTTTCCATGGCATGTTTATATATTAATAGTGTACGATCTTACTTTCTAATAAGAAAAAGATTAAATCGTGCAAATATAAATAGAATAATGCCTCTCTATCACTATCAGACTATCTCATTCCAATTCTTGAATTGTCAGCACGATTCACTTTAGCGAGACGTACAAGCTAAACTTTTTATATGAATGGTCAAGTCTGAGTTATCCGTGAGATTAAATTATCACTTACCATTCCAAAAGTCGTAGCATCCCAAGAAATCCATCTGTAAACCAAAGATAAGATCTTAACCATAATAATAAAATATTTATTACAGCCAATAAAGGATATTATAGCAAGAATATATAACGTAATTGCAAATGGATATATCAAGGCAGCTCTTGTACCTGCCAACGATTTGCCACTATATTTTGAATGAAAGATTGATTCTCGTACGCAAGTTTGGAAGCCATTATTGCCAAGTATGGTTTGTAACGGCTACCTTGATTATTAGTAATGATCTTCGTGTCTAATTCTTGCCTCGCGTCTGTGTTTCCCACCGCCGATAAAAACTCCGCCGATGATTTCTCAGGCCTCACCACGTTCCCTGGTGGAAGACAATTCATTAAATATATGGTCATAATGTTCAATATATTATTACAGACGTTGCATCAGATCATTTTAGACGAAGAAAAATAGGTTGTAGAAAAATGTAGAACTTGAATATATAAAACCTGTGAAGATATTGAAGATGAGACGAAAGAAGCCACCATTACATGAAGGATAATCTAGCAAGAGCTCGATGGTTGACCCAGTCAACGCCATTGGCTTCTTTAGATAAAGCAGAGATTTTCTGCATCAGTAGTGAGATGAAGAGCAGCCATCTGCGCCTTAATCCTCTCAGCCTTATTCCCAGACGAGTATTGCAAAATCACTATCTTCTAATTTATCAGAACATAAGATTCGAAAGAGGTCGAATAAAGTAGCTTCTTCAGGTTTCAGTACTAGGTAATTCTCGCAGAAATCGTCTTCACGAGCCATGAAAGAAAGAAAGCTAAAAAAAATTTAATAATATATCAATCAATAGAATGAGTAGATGAGTTGTTACATCCGAAGCATAGATATATAATGGGAATCATACCATCGGTGTACCAACTTAATTACTTAATAAGGTTTGAATTAGTAATCAAGATTAAAGAAACACGACAAGCTCCCATGTTATCATGTTATAATAGATCATATTATGGATAGGGATCAAGGTTATAAGATAATAATATATATCTTCTCATTACATAGCTGTCGTTAATTTCCTCTGAAGCTTCAGTATGATAGAAAATAATGCCAATTAGTCAACTTAAATAGTGGTGGCTTAACATGTACTTAATTAGTTTTCTTAATCGTGTTGTTTTACTTCAAGTGATGGCCTACTACTTGTCTCATCACACGCAAAACTGAGTTCTGACTCGTTAACTTTTAATAAACTTATTTTTACGTCAACTTGTAATAATGATTTTTAATTTTTTGTTTTGGTGACTTACATTCATTAATTTGATCAATCCTTATTACACATAAACCCAAGCAACAAAGAGGCTCTTATTACAATATATTTTTGTTTTCATCATTTTAGGTTATCAAATATTTAATCCCATATTGCAACCTCCATGAACCCATCTTCAGTCGCACAAGCCCTAAACATCCCAACTGAGTTGAACCCAAAAGCCACGTCACCCATACTCGAAACAGCGATGAGCCCAGCCTTTCCCCCTTGGTCCAACCTATTCTCCACCACATAGTCCACCGCCGATTGAAGGCTCAGCCCTTTATACTCCATCACCGCCGCCACGTCACGAGCTAGGGTCCCACGTATGATCGCTTCCCCTTCGCCGGTGCAAGAACCCCACAAAGCTCCGACGCGTATGTCCCAGCTCCTATCAGCGGCGAATCTCTATCCTGCCCGCGTGCTTGTTCATCAGCCCGCCGGTCGACGTGGCGGCGGCGCATCGCCCCTGGCCGTCTACCACCGCGCACCCGACGGTCTCCGGCGTGTAGACTGAGATTGGGAGTCCGTTCATTATGATATTGGGTGGATTATTAGCTGCGACGGAGGCGCTCCTCCATGTCGCTTCCAGTAATGGGATTCTGTAATCAAACTGTCGAAAGGAAGAGACTGTTACTTAATTATCGCCGTAATTATTTCGATCGATTGTTGTCTGTTTAGTTCGGAGTTTACGAGGATAGAGTTGGCTTCTTTAGCTAATTTGAGCATGCCCACGTTTTCCTCGGTGATGAAGTAGTCATTTTCAACCATCTCCACGCCCTGTAATAAATTAATTAATATAGTACACGTCATCGTCTAGGTAGTGTAGTGTGTTGTGTAACAAGAAAATAAATATAAATAAAAAGAAATTATGATTACTACTACAATTACAAAGTACAGACGTTTTTTTGGCGAATTCTTCGGCGCCGGAAAATGCGAGATAAGAGTGTGGAGACTTATCCATGACTAGTCGTGCGAGGGAGATGGGATTCTTGACGGTGTTACGCCTGAAACGGCGCCGCATCGTCTTCCACAGCCGTCCATGATGCTCGCCTCCATCTCCACCGTCCCTTTTTCCGTCAGGGCAGATCCACGGCCGGAATTGAACAGTGGGTCGCTCTCCAATTCTCTAACCTTTTTCACACACACACATACAGTCGATCAAAACCCACCGTCGTTCTCTCTACGTTCACTCGCTCATTATCAAAAGTTATATGCGTAGTATTTAGACAGACAGACGTACGACGAGCTCAACAACGTCGACGGCGGACGCCGACGATTTGAGGGCGGAGATTCCTAGGTTGAGGACGCGTGTCAGCAGTTGTTTGGCCTGTTGCTGACGTTCCTCGGGAGGTTAGGGTCCACGCCGGCGCCGCCGTGCAATGCTATAGCCCATCTGCCCATTATATTTTTGAATATATAAAATCAAGAATAACTCTAATGATTTGCTACACGCTAGTTTTGCTTGAGGTTGTTGTGGGATTATTTTTCGTAATGCAGCAGCTGGGATTTTATAGAATGGAAGGAGACGTGAGTGAGGGAGGGAGGGCCTGTTTAATTTGGCATGCGAATTAAATTAAATTAAATAAGCATGATGTTCTTTTTAGCGTAATCTACACGTAAATACCTACTTGAATAAAAACTTATAAATCAGTACTTATGTCAGAAATTTTTACATATAGTTACCCGACTTACTATTTGTAACAGTTTATGTGTAAAGACCGTACATTGCTATGTGTGCAAAGCGTACCATGTCACGCCTTTATACGGCACCCTATACGGTTCTATATGATACCTAAATGTGCTAATACGGCATACTGTTTTCTAAACGTATCACGTACCACAATACGTTGCTATATGGCACATAAATGTGCTAATACGGCGTACCTCCAGCGGGATCGGGTACCTATGTGCAAAAAATTTATTTGTTAGGTAACTATATATAAAAAATGATGACATGGACTAAATTACAAGTTTTTTTGGGGGCGTATTTGTTTGTCTTCTTTTAAATCAAGATTGCATTTTTTTTCACTTTTTCCTTCCCCGAAATGCGAATCAACGCGACTTTTCGAAGGCAGGGAAGCGGCCTAGCTACTAGGCCTTATCTAGTTAGTAGTTGTGTTATCTAATTAAATACCATTTCGAGTTTTTAATTGGTGTTTGATATGTTAATTACCTTACGTGCATGATCCTTCTCATTTTCTGATTGTATGTATGTAAACATCCATTTATTGGCTATATTGATTGAAGATAAAGGAGACTTACGTAGGGCGGCTTATGGCACTTAATCACGTGTTTAGATATTTGTATACATTAAATTAAAGATTATATGCCGTAGTTAAGCCTAACATGAAGTTCGATGAGATGTGTTATTACTAATCATAAATAATTGAAGAAAAATTAGATGTGTTTTTTTTCTCATTCTTCCATATAATATGGGGCTGCTTACAGATGATATCTACGTATTCCCATAATAGACCGATTTGAAATTGCTACGAAAGATCGTTTGATTGATTATATAAAATTATCAGTTACTTTTGTTAATGTCCACATAGTACTACTTAATAATCAACTAGGCATATAGTGGATCCGCAAAGTAAGGAAGGATGGTGGGATTTTTCTTGCTTTAGCTTCTATCTACCTTTAATTATGTCACAACGCAATCATATTTCATAATCAGCAACCATTATCATAAAGTATATATACAATTAGTCGAGCAAACATAACATGATATCTGAAACTAAATGACGCTGATTGATTGATGACCTTCTTGCAAAGCGTGTAAAATGGAGAACGATAGAGAACACACTAGCTCCTCCTTGATAATGGGCAGTTGTCTATTTTCTAAGACCTTCATACTTCTCATGTCTTTATTATTACTAAATAAACTAAATCCTACCAATGTTAGAGAAAAAAAACCTAATTATTATTATTATTGAATAGATGATATTCTACGCACAAAATTACAAATAGTTAATTTATGTCTCTTTGGGCCGTGAATTTTATATTTGAGCCCTAGGGATGAAATGTACACAATTTAGTAAATTCATAGTGCCGTGAGCCCATGACCAAAATCTCGTTCTTGGTCCGAATTATTCATCAGTTGTCCGAAAAAGGGACCACTTCTATGATTTACTTTTCACGAAGTTGTGTATATGTGCATTAAAGTCCAGTTGGTAAATATAATTTAGCTATCTTGGCATGTTTGGAAAGATGAAGACATATATACATACTCCACATCTGATATTTTCATATATAAGCCAAACAAAACCATAGGATACCATTTTTATATTTGTTTGAAAAATTGTAATAATTCAGATCACGCCTGGAATGTGTATCGCCTGGCAAAAGAGATAGGGAAAAATGGCATTATTGTTCTACCTCTGAGAAAATACTGGGCCCTTCATTAAATTCATCTGCAGCTTTTTATTTATACCTTTTTGGAATTTTATGAAATGGTTCATATTTGGTACTCCGTATGATTTGTGAATCGTCCATGTTATACAGCTGTCATTTTCTCGTATGTATTTTTATATATGCATAACGATTTTTTTTTGTATGACCAAGTCTCGAACATTAGGTAAGATAAATGGAGATAGATGAAGATTTTCAAATTCTGGTCCACGGCCTCTGACTTTTTGCATGGCCTCAAATCAAATGGAGATTATTTCATAGATTTAAGGAATTATTACGAAATTTTCGAATATTATAATAATCACATAAAACAGGTTTGTGTTACATTGATCCTTTTTGCTTTACTAACATCGAATCTTGGCAATTATATATAAGTTAACCATGATATTAAAGAGGCAACCAAATATTGTTTTATTGGATGATCAGGAATATAATGACTATGTTTTATTATGAGAATTGCTATTCACCGCCCCTTTTTCCTAGTTACCGCGCCCCTAAAGGGCTTGAAAATGACCTTTTTGCCCTTATGATATTTAAATTAATTTAAAAAGAAAAAACTCCCTTTTTTCCTAGTTACCGCGCCCCTAAAGGACTTGAAAATGACCTTTTTGCCCTTATGATATTTAAATTAATTTAAAAAAAAAAACTAACTAAATATATAATTCTGGTACGAAATACTGAAAACTACATACACAAATAAATTCGAACGATCGATCGATACGGAAAAAAAAAATTTCGATTTAACATTTTAGTACCGATAGATCGATATTTTCGGCCCTGCAGTGCACGGGCTGATCGATATTTTCGGCCGGACACTGCTTGGCCGAAATTTCAGTTCGGCCCGCACAGGCCCGGCCGAAATCTGAGTTTGGCCCGCACAGGCCCGGCCGAAATCTGATTTCGGCCCGCACACTACAGGGCCGAAAATACTGATCGGCCCTGACACAGCACCCGAAGTTCAGTTTCGGGTACAATTTTGGGGTCGATGCGCTCCGAATCAGGCCAAATATAAAACATAAAAGTTGTAGATAATCAAATTGGCTTTCCATAGGAATTTGAATTAGGGTCGTCCGATTTGTAAATCAAAAGTTATTGTCAAAATCGCGTAGACTG
The DNA here is from genome assembly GCA_027422505.1 of Craterostigma plantagineum. Classification (NCBI taxonomy): domain Eukaryota; kingdom Viridiplantae; phylum Streptophyta; class Magnoliopsida; order Lamiales; family Linderniaceae; genus Craterostigma; species Craterostigma plantagineum. The sequence continues at coordinate 28,828 of JAPQWV010001565.1, forward strand.
CCAGTTTCGGGTGCTGTGTCAGGGCCGATAAGTATTTTCGGCCCTGCAGTGTACGGGCCGAAATTAGATTTCGGCCGGGCCTGTGCGGGCCAAACTCAGATTTCGGCCGGGTCCTGTGCGGGCCGAACTGAAATTTCGGCCAAGCAGTGTCCGGGCCGAAAATACTGTTTGGCCCGCGCGCAGTTCGGCCCGAAAATATCGTTCGGCCCATGCACTGCAGGGCCGAAAATATCGATCTGTCTGTACTAAAATGTTAAATCCAAATTTTTTTTTCCGTATTGATCGATCGTTCGAATTTATTTGTATATGTAGTTTTCAGTATTTCGCACCAGAATTATATATTTAGTTAGTTTTTTCTTTTTAAATTAATTTAAATATCATAAGGGCAAAAGGTCATTTTCAAGCCCTTTAGGGGCGGTAACTAGGAAAAAGGGGGCGGTGAATAGAAATCCAGTTTATTTATTACAGCAGCTGTTATCAACTAACTGGAGCCAACTGTGTATTTTCTGTAATATTAAAATAATTAGATATTGTCGCACAAATGTCATTTTCAACTTTAGTTATGGGTTCCAAAGAACATTAAAGTCTATACTCTTCTAACTACTCAAGCCAATAAACAACATCAAAAGATACTGTCGTGTCCCAAACTTTCAACATTCCCTTAATCTAATTATGTATTTAAGTCCACTTTTATCATAAAATATCACATTCTTGCTTTAATGGTGTGCCTTTCGAAACCTTTATTCAGTTCTTTCTTTTGATTTCTTCTTTGCCTTGCTTGATAAATATATCAGTTGTACCAAACCAGCGAATAGTGTATATAGAAGACAATAAAAAGATAATAATAATAAATGGAAGTGGCCACTGATCTATATATTCGTGGGCACATATTTCTCCGATTGTCACGGCACTTGCTGACATAATTGTCCGAATTAATAAAGCAAAACTATTGCAATAACTGTTGCATAATACACCATAGTGTCGTCCTACGTATGTTCTTTAACATGTCTTACTTTCATTATTTATTTCAGAAAAACAAAAATAAACCTCACTTACTCACAGAGAAGACTAAGCTCTTGTAACGAGGTCAATGGCCGACAAAATGTTGCTCCCATCACATGCAAACAAATTCAACATTTTTCTCCAAGTTGAATTTCATGTCTCGTGCGTGGAACAAGATACGCCAATATGGACACTAAAAGTATTTCATGTTGAAATAAATAAAAAAAAGACTGAAATAATTTCGCCAAATGCCGACCATAATCTTTGCTTGTACATTATTACAGATATTAATTCATCTCTCTCCCCACGACGACTTTCTAAGTACATGCAAAGATAATGATACTCACGGAAGATGGCCGGATTATGGTGTTCAACCAAAGGATACCGCGATGTTATTAGATCTCTTAATGATAATAATACCTTTTGATGTAATAACATTATATTTAAGATAAAAAAAAAACTGCGTCTTCTCAAGGATCTTGATGGTTGTTCTTGGAAAAAGGCTGCGGCGACGATGAAACTGAAGAAGGTGATGATGAACTGAGTAGTTCTTCCATGACGATGATGATGATGATTCATCACAGCTGAAGCAAACCTCCACAACTCCTTTAGGACTTTGAGGCATCGCAGTTGATCTTAGTTTTCTCTTATTTGAGATAAAGTTTGCACTTGAGACAACCTCTTGTATCAACCCACAGCATTCTCTCACTTTCTCCTATAAATTTTATACTTATTAACCAGAGAGAGAGAGAGAGAGAGAGAGAGAGAGAGATTTATTGCATAGACGACAGACCTTATTGTTGATTCCAAGAATGCACATAAGCCGATCTTCTTGATGATAAACTCCAATGCAGGGCTCGAGGCTACTTATTACATACGCCATTATAGAAGTCGACAGCGTCGAAGGAAGATAACTCGTGAATCTACAATCTGCAGAGAGAGAGAGGGAGAGAGAGAGTGAATCGATTCAAGGTTATTGCATCAATTAACTGAACACATACATACTATACTCACGAATAATGAATTACCAGAAACAGTGGATAGAAGCAAGCATTCACATCTCTTGAAAAATTCCCTATGAGAGAGCTGTGGGAAAAGCAAAGCCTATTCCTTGAAACATATTCAAGAAATGAATGTGCAGTCACAGGGTTCATCTTCCACTGTAGGGTAGTTAGTATCAGAATCTCCATCCTCTGTATTGTCTTTGCGTCAAACACGTACTTACACTCCTCCACCTGAGCCAAAAAAAAAAAAAAACCAAGGAAATAACAGCGACCCATAAGCTCAAAAATCTTATTACATTGTGTGGAAATCAAAATCTAGAGAAATTTAACAATCAAGATTGGATTTTTAATTACTTGGAGGTCCATAAGAAGAGGCACAGTAGTCTCCTCAACTTTAGCAGCAAGTGAAAGACAAGCCACGGCAGCTAACTGACTCATCCACGGCTTGATCTCATTAACCTTATGAAAGCTGTGTAAGAACCTATCCATGTAATTAACCGCAAGAATCGCAGTTACAGCAGAGAAAGAATAGCACTCAACGACACTAAGAATCCAATCTACAGCGTCGCGCCTCTCCTCTGTTAATGAGCTGTTCGGTACAAACTCACGAAAGGGTTCGATTTCCTGCTCTTTTTGCAGAAGGGATCTCAGCTCATCATCATCTTGTAATAACAAGTCATCATCTTTCAAGAAATCCATTGAAGGGTTTGCAATGTTAATAAGGTCGTTGCCACACTTGTTTTCTTGTGCATCATCACTGTGGGAAGAAGACATTATTGAGAATTGTTGGAGGGCTGTGTGCTCATCGTCTTAGTACGTATATATGGAACATCTCAAGGTAATTATAGAGATGGTTGGATTAGATTATGACAACCAAGATTGTGTTTTTTTTTTTTAAAATGAGTGATATTTAAGACCGTGCAACCAAACAGTTGACAAATGAAAAAAATAATGGGATCATGCTGTGTGTACATTAATCTAAACACGTGAATGGCTCGTACGAGGCAACAAACATTTGTTCTTTTCTATATGGTCCAAACGGCCTACCTAGCTAAGAGGTTTCATTTCATCATTAGTTTGTGTAGTAATACTTCATTAGTGTTGGGATTAAATTAAGTTCGTGATTAGAGAGTGGTTATAGAAATTCTTTCTGCAATAAGATTACAAACAATTACCTTAAAAAAATTGCGAGGTAAAAAGGAAAAAAGAAAAAAACAGAGTAGGACCATGTAATATATCAAGTTATCATTGTTCAGTTGCTTTCTTTCCTTTCCTCTGCTTTGCTTTCTCATCTTCCACTCATATTATTGTCTTTAGAGTCTCAATGTGCTATAGCTAGACGTGAGGAATAAAGACCAATTAGAACAACTATTGCTTTACAATTATTAGCTGTTTCTTGAAAAAAATCTATTTTTTTTATTGAACTTATTAAAATAGCAGTTGCTGGAAAAAGATTGAAATTCATGTAGTTTTATTTTAGTTAACAGTTAGAGACATTGATGTGTTGTTCTTAATTAAGGAGAGGCCAATGATAATGTTTCCTTCTCATAATTATGGAAAAAAAAACAGCCCCCTATCATTATTACTAACAAATTTAATGTTAATAATCGAACCCACATTAAACCAGTAATCTCTATTATCATTACATCAGAGAAGATTCCCAAAGGGAAAGCAACGGTTTTATCATGCGTGTTTCCACATTAACATAAAGGAGTTTAAATGCAGCAGTCATTCTTAATGATCATTCATTACCGTCCATTGCCAGTGAAGCACAACTTTCATATACATATCAATATGTGCTCGCTACGAATATCTATAATCACAAGTGCATTCAATTTCAAAGCATTGATTTATTATTCCTAAAATATGTTCTGTAAGAGCAAAGTTTCAGTAACTAAAGTTTCATTGACATACACAGTACAAGAAATCAAAGCTGATTTAAGTTCACCTCATTTTTTTGCGAAGAAAATCTGGTTTTTTTCAGTCTGCTTTCTTTTCTTTCTTTGCGGGTTGTTTTTGGTATGCGATGATTTGGGCTAGAATTGTACCATTGGTCATTATGCCGATCACCGAGCCCAAAACCACTGATCATATGCGAGCAAATGTAATCATGATTAAATTCAAGAAGTATAACATAAAGATTTAATCATGCAAAATAGTGAAGATTACCACTCGTTGGTGCCCTTTCCTGTATGCTGGTGAAGACTCTCACTGGCGATCACATATCAAAAGATGGGCAATAACTAAAACTGCAATGAATATGATGTTGATATGACAAATACACTTACCCAAAGAACCGCCGAAATTCATGAAAGAGGTCAAAAAGCTCAACTCTCCCGTACTTTTATTCTGTTCGGAGAAAAGAAGCAAAACTCAATGGAAGCTTGGATCATGCATAAAACTAATATCTGAAAAGCATGATTTTTGAATAAAAAGTTACATTGAAGTTTGCCCAAATCTGTGGAATCCTTGCCAAGAAAAATATGGCATGCTGGGAAGCCTGCATGGTTTAATTGGAGTAGACGTAAGATGAGAAATGGAAAGGTAAAAAAGGTATATCATACATGTTAGTTTTACAACTACATAAGCACAAACTTGTCGGGACTCACATATAGAGCTTCGAAAAGAAATGGATCGATCTGTCCAGCTAAAATGGTAGGTGCAACAGCGCAATATCTGTTGTTTAATCGTTAAGGACAAATTTCTTACCGTTTTCCAGTAAAACTCAATAGCGATCATATACAGCTATGATGAACGTAGAGATATCAACTTTGCAAGGATACAGCAATGCTCTGATCCATGTCTTTATTCCTAGCGGCTGAGAAAAATAGTAAACTATCGCTACTAAAATAATACCTGCAAAAAAGTAACATACATTTGCAGAAGGTTTAATTTAATTCATACGATGGGCAAATCAAGGGTCAAGCACATTCGAGAAAGGAATAGCAGTTAGTTGATGTATCAAGCATACCTTGAATTAAAAGGAACGCCAACTCCCCATATGCTGAAAAGGGAAGTCCTTTGTGAAGACAGTATGCCAAAGCAATGGTATAGCCGACTACCTCAAGTTCAAAGGACAAGACGCTCAAGCCTCGCACACTACTGTGTTGCAATATTCTAAGTATCTGGAAAGTTTGATGAACGACAAAAATGTATCAAATCAATCCCAATTTAGTTTCTTGAAACACCATATCCACACCATTAGCAAAAGAAGAAGCAAACAAATTCCCGATAGACTCAAATTTTCGCAACCCATCAAGCAAGAGAACAGAATCGTCATTACAAATTACAAAAGCATAAATTTTTTCGCTATGCTTATTTAAGGATATGCAATAGTAAACACGGACAAGGACTACAACAAGAGCGAACCCATTTTTGTTAAAAAAAAATATATGATTAAGCTCAATGGTTCAAGGAATTGAATCATTTACCTGTGGTAGCTTGACGTAGTCGAGGCAGCCACAATACAGTAACCTAATAGCTTCGATATTAAGGGAAGAAAGCAGTCTTTTTCAGGGAATTCACCTTTGCTCAGAGATCCCAAGGCACAACCAAAGTCCATGCCAAGAAATTTTAGCTCCATTTTCAGGTTTCAAGCTGAATTTTTTTTTCCAGATCGTTGTAGAAGCGTGCGAAGATGGTCGTGTAATACCCTTACCTGGCACAGGCCGCTTTGAGTTGCGTCTTCCCTTTTCAAGAAACACAAAATAAAAATTGAAAATTTTGTACTTTACTTTCATTCACCCTCTTAGTTTGGAAAATTATATATTCGTCCCTCTTAGAAATAGTTCTAGTTTGGTTATTCAGTGTTTTGTCTGTTGTCGGGCATGCAAGTGATCCACTGAAACATGGATGCTTTCAGTTACAGGACTGTGCCTGCGTCATGAAACTATAAACACGATGAAGTCTTAATATTACATCCAATCCAACATTCGAAACTGCAATTTTACAAATGATCAAATCATATGGCTATGAACAAGATGCGTTTCATTGATCCCTTCTAAGTATCCAAATCCAGAATGGTTGAAGTTTCATATACAGAACATGGCCTTGCTTTTAATCTCTCGTTCTGCACTTGATTCCCAGTCTAGATTCAGAATCATCACAATTCAAGAACTGCTCTTTCCTCCTTGACTCCCAAAAGTCCCAATAGGCTTCGCAAGAACTCTTTTCATCGCCTTAACGCCCAAAGGATTACCCTTGCTCTGCAGGAAAAATGGAGTTAATATCATTACCCAGTTTTCAAGAACCCAATTCACGAAATAAAGATTCGCAATATTTCAATTTCTTACCACTGAGCATGTCCCAGCATTGACATTACACACAGGATACTCATGAGGACAACAGCTGTAATGATCATCGCAGCAAGTCGCCCCTTCCAACGGACAACATCCCCAGGACAAGCAGAAGCTTCCAAAGTCGTAGATGCAGCAACAAGTAGTACTCTCAGGGCACTCGTAATAGTCGTCGCAGACCGCCGGCGGCCTGACCGGAGACGGCGGAGATGGGCCCGGGTTGGGCGGGTTCTGACCCGTCTTGGTCGGGTAAGAAGGGTTCTATCGCTATCCCACAAAGGCCAGACGTATCTTTGATGTTACGCTCCATTCTGACGTAACCCTTCTCTCCCAGCTTGGGCCCCACGAATTTCGGACTATCCAGTAGTCCTTTCCGCCCTCCGACCCATACCCGACGGCGTTCACGCCGTGGTCTAGGTCGGTCCCACATTTCCCGGTGAATATGCCCTAGAAATCAAAGAATATCCGAATAAATGTAATTCACTTTTGGAATCGAACCAAGTACACTATGCATGTTTATCATCAGTGAAAGAACAGAAGCTTACAGATTCGTAAAGCTGAAAGTCGCGGCCGCCGCCTTCGATGGCGACGCTGACGGGCTGGCTTGCGACTGCTTTCTGCAGTGCCTTTCGTTGTACGTCGGCACGTCTTCGTAGCCATCGATGCTCACAACTTTGGCATTTTTCTGAAAGCCATTCATATTACAGCATTAAATCTGTGTAGTAGAGTAGATGGAACAATAGTAAGTACTAACCCTGTATTGGTCGCATCGACCATCTCGGCCGGTGTACGGATAGTCTTTATCGGAGTCTATGCCGCCGTTCTTGATGATGAACTCAAAGGCGTAGTCCATTAGACCTCCATTGCAGCCCTCGTTGTATGACGTGTCACACTCCACTAGCTCTTGCTCGGACAGGGAGATCAGATCGCCGGTCACTATCTGGTTTATCCCTTCCACGGCGGCGATCGTCGAAAATGCCCAGCAACTCCCTTCATTATTTCACAATTAAGATTCAATATATTATCTTTTAATATATATATATATACAGTAATTAATAATGCCAATTTTATTTGGCCGCCTTGATGCTGATCCCATCCAATTTGAATAATTAAAATATTAATAGCGTAGAGCAATCAGTCACTTTAATTAATAAATATAAAGGTCGTCGAAGACTTTTATTGCAGTGGGGTCCACACAGGCGATCCAACCAATGAAATATATATGATATGATATGACTTACCACAGCTTCCTTGATCTTTGACGCCGACGACGGCGCCTTTCTCTCTCCAGTCGACGGAGTCCGGCAAATCGTCGCCGACTCTCGGCTCGTACCTGTCGCTGACCTTCGATCCAGCCAATCTCCTCGCGCCACGCGTCCTCGTTGCCGAGGAAGCTCGCTCTGTACTCCTCGTTGGTCAGATCGGCGAACCGGTTCAGGCCGAGCCGGTAAGTCCGGTCCGGCGAGGCGTTTTGCTCGTCGATGTACCTGAGGTTGTCCTTGAATATCTTAAACCTCATCTCTTTCTCTCCCAGGGCATTTCCGTAATTCTTGCCGTGCTTGGCGAGCCAGGTTTCGTACATGGCGGAGACCTCGTGGTCCGAGCGGAGGAGCTGCGGTGGCTCGGCTGAGAAAGAGGCGATCGCCGGAGAGTCTGACGAGGAAGAAGATACCCATGTTTGGACAAGGAAGAAGAGGGTAAGAATGGCAACTGATGATTGAGACATGGTGTTTGGCTTTTGTTTGGTATTCTGTTTTTGCTTGCTGAGATGAGTGTGGTTATAAGGAATACTTTAGGGGTGTTTTGGGTAGAATTTTTTTACGTCCGTGACGATGATTAATCATGTATCAAGATAATTTATTATAATAAAGTATTTTGATAAGGGATCGCTAAGAATCTGCAAAATGACGGTTCAATTTTTCCTTATTTTTTCTATTATATTCGAAAATATAGTAATGTAGCTACTTTACTGTTCGTGATAGGAAGATGTTTGGCCACGTTACGTATTGAATTATGTATTTTGTATTTACCATCTACGCCATACTGTCTGACCGCAAGAATGGGCAAGCTATCATCAGAAGATTCAGCTCAAAGTTGCATGTATATTCATTTTTGTCGTTTTTTAATATTAAAAAAAGGAATAAAGATTGATAATAAATTAGTTACACGTAAATTCCACGTTAAAAGGAGATTAATTCCTTGGCAGATGAACAAATTTTAAGTCTGACTTTTTGAAGGTTGCTTGTAGGAAAGATCTCTTGAAGAATCAACAAGCATGTGTACTCAATTATCACCTCAAAACAACTAAAAACTAGTGAAGAAAAGCTTGATATTTGTCAGAAGATATCAATTAATGACTTGGATTGGCTATCTTTATCCTAACTTCTTGGTTTAAGGTCTAAATTCGAAAGTGTAGCTGCCAAGTCTTCGATAAATATATATATATATAGTTTTTTTTTAACTTATTAGTAATTATATTTACAATTATAAAACCTAAAATAATATAAAAGATTCCCGGAACAAGTTGTGTTCAGACTGAACTGGACTTTGAGTATATTATTTTTTCGAGTATCTGATCAAATTGAGTATGAAAGGGATCGAGATGATGAATCTAACTTTCTAACCATTACTCATACAAACGAATAATACAATTTCTATGGAGACAACATGTTAGAACATGACCATACCTTTATCTTAAATGTTACAGCTTGGAATGCCCAAAAAAAAATGAAAAATTGTAAAATCTCATGTACACTCTTTTGTAAAGAGCATATAATTGATAACTGTAAATGGCGTGACAATTGATCAATCATAATTTTTTCTACATTATTACGGTTAAAAAACTTATTAAATCACGTACTCTTAAACTCATAATAGCTACATAATTCTATTTTTAGTATATCACTAATAAAATGATCATCCAATAATTTTTTTTTATTACAAACATGGAGTGTGCTAAAAAGTGTTCATAAATCTTCTTCTCATGGGCCGGACCGATGATGTTAAGTACGCTTAAACCTAAACTATTGTAATTATCTAATCATAGTGAATTTATGGTGTCCAATTACAGTACCAATATGACCCGTTAATAACCCATTTTATGGTTACGATCTATAGTTCTATACGGGTCATAAGAGCTGTTTGCTATGTTTGTTTTGGGCCAAGTAATTTCCTTTATTGTTTTAATGTGATAATGAAATATCATTATTTATTAGGTAAATTTTTCCATAGCCACTTGAAAGCAACCCCAACACCTTGGATTTTCATTATATATTTTACTATCGTCTAAATTAAAATCTCAGTAATTCACTATTTACGTTGTTATTATTTTTATTTTCACTTGACATCATTACTCGATATCCAAAAATTAAAATCTAGTAATGTAAACATGGCGAAATTATGCCAATGATTTTTTATTTGAAAAAAAAAAAAGAATTTATGTTGTGGGTCCCATTAAAACATCGAGAGAGGATAGCCTTCCAGTTTGGCTTATAGTATAGACAGGTCAACTATAAATATCCAACGTGTCATAAATATCCTTTTGACTTTTCTTTAACATATCCACAATTGATTAACGGCGTATGGTCAATTACAAGCCATAGCCACAAGTAGTAGATTTATAATTACAGTACTAGAACTTTGAAGCGCGTGATTAAAAATATGGTTATATTTAAGTTACTTGAATTTGGATTTTAATGTCTAATATTTTATATATAAAATATAGTTTTTAAATATATAAAGTGAAAACTAATTTGTTGGTGTATAATTACAATAATTAAAAAATTAGAAGTGAAATAATAACTTAATTAAATTACAAGATTACAAATAGAATGACTAATTTCAAATAAAGAAAAAATTGTTAGGTTTTTAGACTCTTTATATAATAGAAGAATATTAGAAATCTAGGAAAGAATTCAAAAAAATTGCTTCAAATTTGCCTTTTTATAAGACTACTTGTAATCTTCAAATTGATATTTCATGGATTTGAAGTGATTATATAAATAAAAAATCTTTTATGTACACCTCGTTTACCCATAGTAATGATATATAACGCTATTGACCCAAAAAATTAAATGAGAAAGCACCATGTAGCTCGTTGACTATATATATCTGCCATTATCTATTGACGAATAACATCACACCTTCTCTCTCTCTCTCTCTCTCTCTCTCTCTCTCAATATGGCACCAGAGTCAAACCGACAATCCTTCGCCACTACATCAGCACCGAGCTCCGCCGCCGTGCAAGAGGCCACAGCCTCCGTCGACCACCTAATCCGCCTCTTCAGCCAGAACAACCCCTCCGCCGCCGCAGAGTACGAATCCGCCACCGAGCTCGCCGTCGCGAAGTTCAGAAAATTCATCTCCATCCTCGACCGCGCCCCTCTAACGGGCCACGCGCGCTTCCGCCGCGGACCTACGGAGGCTGACAGCCCATCGCCGCCGAAGCCTCAGAACGACAAGACGCCGCCGGTGCAACGGCAGCAGCTCCCTCCCCTCCCGACGAGGAAAGACGACGACGGCGTCCCTTTGGCTTCGGCGGAGAAGAGCTTTCAGCCGTCGAATTTTTCCTCACGAAAGCCTCCCCTTCCGACGTCTTCGTTGAAGAGGAAACGCCGCGCCGCCGTTATTCTCAGTGCCACGGCACCCGACAAACGGTAAGAGATCATTAACATTGCGCAAAGAAGCTCAACGTTTTGAGGATCTCGAAGCTCTAGCGCTTTTAATTTCTCTTTTTCTTTTGAAGTGAGAAATTAATCGTAACTGTATTCTTCGACAGGGAAAAGAGGTTCACAGTGAGAGTAGCAGCGCCACTGAGCTTGAAGACAGCTCGCATCCCAACAGATGAGTACACTTGGAGAAAGTACGGTCAAAAACTGATCAAAGGTCTCCCTCATCCTAGGTAAAATCCATTGTTAAATTTGTCCAAAGATTGTATTTTTAGATACAATTCGATGCAAACTCATCTATCATACGATCTTTTTATGCTAATTTTGTTTTTCTTCTCCTTTTCCAGGGGCTATTACAGGTGCTTCAGTGGTGAAGGATGCCCAGCTCGAAAATGGATCGAGTTATCAATGGATGATCCGAACACGCTGATCATTACTTACCAAGGGGAACATTCTCATGGTGTTTCAAACGAGGGAACACCTAGTCCAGTTCCAGGATCTCGACTTCCCAGCATGGACGGCTCTGATTGAGCGTTGAAGGGTTAAGGATTATTTAGGTCAGCGTAGAGATGAGGATTAGTTCATACCCTTTGAAAAACGGTTGACTTTTTTGTAAGAAAAAATGATAAATGTTATGTTGAATAAACTTTTTTTCTTGGGTAGGTCAACTGCTGAAACATCAAATGATATTATATAATCCAAAGTTTGAAACTTTGATGATAAGCGAAGGTGGGTGGACACTGGACAGTACGATAGCAGCTTTATTAGTTAAAGCACACACTACAACAGATCTTTTTATGTATGCGGACATAAAAGTATTGCAAATGCCGCCTATCATTATTCTCCACCAAACATACAATTGTCCCATTATTTATCATTTAGTCTAGAAAGGTTGACTTTTGTGAAATCAATTAATTAAATGAATCATGATTATTCAAATTGTTTATGCGTGAGAAATTAAAAATACGATGGTATGGCCTTTTTTTGTAATCTTCATTTGACTTTTGCGCAGGTAGAAAATAGAATATGTTCTCAACTGCCCTCAAAGTCAGAAACCACAGAGGATAATTTAATTAAAATGTTGTGTTAGGTGATATATGATCTTACACTTTATTATACTATGGGCTCTTTGGTTATTCAAGATTTGGAGAGATTTGCTTTCGTTGTAATTGTATGTTGTTGCATTGCTCCTAAACATGTGCCAATAAAAAATAATACCCGTAATTCATACTAGAGTAGATTTGACCATATGATTTCCTTCGAAAGAAATTAGACCTCAACTCGAATCCTCGTCAGCATCTTAATGACCATAATTGGTTATTGGAGTCATCCGCGTCATTGAAATTAAAATTACCCGGTCATTATTTTAATCAAACAATTTTGATGTCAAATTCGGAGGACTATAATTTTAAGCACATTTTATCTACGTTTGCCATCTTTTTATAAATTTATTGCCCGTTGACTTCAGAATCTTCTCCCACGTGTAGAACCTTAAACTCTGTAACTAATCAGATACAAACTACAACAAAAGGTTAAGCAAGCAAAACACCACATTTTGCTTCAATTTTAATAATTACGAACAACATCATATTGATAAAGCTCGATTACAATGCATTATTGTTATTATAGATGATACGCAAGGAACGAATAATAATCAAGTGGTCAAGAAGGCATAGGAGCCATTTCAGGTGCGAGTGAAGAGTTATTATTATTACCACCGCCAAACTTAGGTAACCAGCAAGGCATCGCAGAATAGTTCCCCATCTGAGGACAGTAATACCTCGACCTCGTCCCAAAAGAGGCAGCACATTCCGCCATGGATCTCTGAAACTGAAGACCTTGAATACAGTTCCTCCTCACATCAAGCACGCCATTCCCAACCAGCTTCGAACACAACGGCCCAATATCAGTGAAGTAATTATCGGACAGAGAAAGGTTCGCCAGCTTTCCCAGCCCACAAACAACCTCAGGAACCGCGCCGTAGAACATGTTGCCGGCGAGGTTCAGCACTTCAAGGCTTTCAAGGCAACCCAAGGACAATGGCAAGGCGCCCGTGAGGCTGTTCTTGCTCGCATCGAAGACGATGGCTTCTTTCAGAAACCCTAATTCGTACGGCAGGCACCCAGTCAGAGTGTTGTTGAGGAGCAAAACCTCGGACAAGCCTGAGAGTGTATTGGCGAATATGTTCCCTGGGATTGGGCCGAAGAACTTGTTGTTCGCAAGGGAAAGGTACATGGCGTGCGTGTAGTTGTTGCTGCTGACGACGGCCCTTATGTTGTCGGGTATTTTCGTCATGAAGTTGTTGTTGTTTAGGAAGAGAAAATCGAGTTCCTTGTCGAAGATTTCCTGAGGAATCGGGCCAGAGAAGGAATTGAAGCGCAAGTCCAAGAAAGACAGGTTTTCCATGGCGAGTATCGCGTTAGGGAAAGGCCCAGAAAATCTGTTGTTGCTGAGGTCGAGTTCGTAGAGGTAAGGCAGCTTTACGATGTTGGAAGAGATCGTGCCCGAGAAATAGTTGGAGTTGGCGTGGAACAAAGCGATGTCTGGTAGGAGGTCGAGGAAGCCTTCGAGGGTTGGCGCTGATAATTGGAAGCCATTGAAGTCGATGGAAGCTAGTGCGATGGCTGACCTGTTGTAAGGAGGAGCTTCGCAGTAGAAACCCTTGTATCTGCATATGTTCGGACCGGTCCACGTGGCCGTGACGTTGTACGGATCTGACGTCAGCAGGTTCTTGAATCTTTGGATTATGGGGTAGACGATTGCTAGCCTCTGATCGGCGAAGATCGAATCGGAGACTGAGCCGATGTTGTTTGTAATTTCTGGACGGCGGGGATGATGGTTTTTAGTGTTTGCTGGCTTCTGCATTGAGAATTCATGGTTAGACAAGTAGTTATGAGAAGGAAAATGGCCAACATGAGATTCATGATTTTTGTGATTGGGAAATGGTGGGCTTCATGATTTCTTGGTGAATTTTTGTTGTAAGAAAGAGCACAGTAATGTGAAAAGATATTGAAGACAACGTGATTGGAAAACGTGTTAACGTGACAAACTCCCATAGCACTCAAGTTAGTGCTCCGCCGAAAAACAAATAAAATGAATTTCTTAGTGAGTGACAGTCGATGATGAGCTTTGCACTACTAATGGTTATGGTGGTTTTTTGTAAATTTATTATTTCTTAATATTTAATATTTATACCCGCCTTGACGATGGGCCAACGGCACCACAGGCCCAGTTTATTGAACCATAAATTCTACAAACAGAGATTGAATTGTCTGTCAATCAGAAGAGAGAGACGACGATTCAATTAATTTTGAATGATATAAAATAATATATATTAATTAAAATATACCTTATCATAAATAGGTAGGTTTCGCATGTTTGATTGCAACCGAGTTCTTCAATGTTGTGTTGCGTACTAGTAGTGATACGTATGCATGTGTTCACGTGAATCAGCTATATTACTATTTACTATACGATAATTATTATCAAGAAAACTATATGTTCACTTGATATTGGGACATGAAAACGATTTAATAATTGTCGCCGTCGGCCATGATGTATGTTAGTTAAAATGATATCGACGATATCGTTATCGGATAAAGTAAAACGTCTCCAGATTCAGACAAGGCAGGACAGCGAATTGAGTTGCCCTCGACGACCAACTGCTTTTGTCCATCGGTATTGCAATAGACAATTCACTCAATAGTTTCTCGTGAATATCCTTTCTTCGTTCACTATAATATACGTGTCGATTTTAGAATGATGCTTTTTCTTTTCATCGAGAATAGTTGAGATGAGACACCATAAGGTTTTATTAACGTTCAGTTCTAACTTCTAATCAAGAAAAAGTAGAAACTACTAATCTTATTACGTTGATTTGCATGCTTTACACCAAAATAGAACATAATATTCTTATATGATTTAGATACCACCATTCGATGATAATTATCACCAACACCGAGATTTGACTAATTGACTTGGATAGAAAATTATATAAATCGCTCTATATATTGTTGAAACGTTAATCAAGTAGTAGAGTTAAGACGGAGAATGAAAACAAAACAGAAACCCTAAGAATGTCGCCACACATTTATTTATTCGAAGAAAAACCGAATCATTATCTTGAAAATAATGAAAAGAGAAAATAGAAAATGAAACGAAAAAAAAATCTCATGCCCATTCACCTCCATATAAATAGCACCGCCCTCGCATCGCAACAACGCCAACGCACCATATATTCCTTACTCTCTTAGAGGCGGCGGCGGCACCGCCTAATACAAAAGTTGTGCGCCACCACGCACGGTGGCCTTCCATTCCATCATTATTCGTCAATTATTTATATATTACTATAGAGTTTTGTTTCTCCTTTTAATTTCTTGAAACCTTTTTAAAATGGAAAGTAGTACAACAACAGTAGTACTAGAGCAGCAACGACGTTCACAGTCGTCCAAGGAAATGAAGTGCCGTCGTCAAAAGGACAATAATAATAATAATAAGCCCTACAGAGGAATAAGGATGAGGAAGTGGGGTAAGTGGGTTGCCGAGATAAGAGAGCCCAACAAGCGATCGAGGATATGGCTCGGCTCCTACAACACCCAATCGCGGCGGCGCGTGCGTACGACACCGCTCTGTACTATCTGCGTGGGCCCTGCGCTCGACTCAACTTCCCCGAGTGCCTGGCTGGAGAGGGAAGGAACGACGGAGAGACGACGACGGCGGCGGCTATGTCTGCTCAAGCAATCAGGAATAGGGCGACGGAGGTCGGAGCTAGGGTCGACGCTATGCAGAGAGCGTTCGGCTCACGCGCTTGTGGACATCAGAGTGGTTTGCCCAAACCTGATTTAAACGAAATCCCTGATGATAGCCATGACGAGGCTAATTTGGAGGATTATGGTTGAATGTTCTCATCATACGTACGCTTGTTCATTGTTGGGTATTTTATTAATTGCAAGTCTTTTTCTTTTAGTAGTGCGTTTCTGTTTCTTGAGTGGGTTGTTTTAATAGATTTTCTTTCCCCCTCCCTTCTTTTCCAGTTCTGTTTTGAGGCAGTAACGTGATATATCATCGAACATCTGTGTTTTATGTATGGCACAAAAGTGTATATTTCAAATATATGATCGATTTATTACTTGGGACGCTCGCATATCTTATATGATCTCTACTAATATACATCTTGTTCACTTCATATGGGACATCATGACGACAAGAGAAGCCAACGAGAGAGAGAGAGAGAGAGAGAGAGCCCAAGTCAACAAAAAGTCAACTTGGCCCAATATCGATTCTTATACCAATTTTTACACCAATTTTGTTTAGTAAATGAGCAAGATTACTGCTTTTCGGCCCATTCTAAAGGTAAAGTAAAGGTTATTGCCATAACAAAATATTACCACTAAAATCAAACAGAAAGTAAGAAATATTTGGTATCAATAATTTTGATGTGTTTGATCTGTCATCCATTTACACACATTTCAAACAGAAAGATAGTTATATTTTTTCATTTCAAACATTAGGTTGCACCCACTTTCCCTTACACGACATGACAATATTCTTAGCATGCGAGATCATTTTATGTTCCCACAACATCACCCCTTTATTTTCTTCCTCGGGAAAAATGAGAGAAGAAAAAAGAATTATTAATTCAACAAAGGGCAATGATGGCTATTTGGAAATTTGCCTTTATTTGGTGCATAACCGAGCTTTACCTCTACAAAACATACACAAACCGTAGCAGCTGCCAGCAAGGTGTTGTTATATTCAAATTAATTACAATTACTATCGTGATGATGTAGCGTTTAGATTTAATTAATTGAGGTTATCATCCCCTAATTTGAATTACTTCCAAATAAGTTGTTCGTCACTCCAAATTTCTACTTAATATGCGTGTGTAGTGTACTGAATTTAATACAAGGATTTCAGTCAAATATCGTTGTCCGTGCCTAAATTATTGAGCTTGTTTTGTAGCATCATCTCACAACACGCTTCGATATACGTATCTTAGAAAGGAAATAAAAAGTATGTGCATTTCGAAGTTTGGGGATTGTGGAAATAATTTTTCTTTATTTTTAATCCTCTCTCCCAACTTTACATAAAGAGGCCACCGAAAAGCATAGGACAAGCTATCATGAGTAGGATGAAAAATTATTACAAGGATTTTTTGATTAAGCCAAGCCAACCACACGCACGGACATATACATGTGTTGCATACAAGAATAATTGCGAACTTCATCGAATTCTCATGCAGTTCGAATTTGATTTATATTTGGATGATAGGAAATCATACATTATTACAAATGCATGGGGATCAGATTATACGTATTGGATAGTCGATAAAATATGTGATATGTGAGTCACGAGTATATTAACATTAATTACAAATTTAACTTAAGAGTTATAAATTCAACCTAAAGAAAATACATAACGGAATGAGTTGAAGAAACCATGATTAAAAGGCGTTGCACTACGTGCAACTTTATAAATGATAAGTCAACCTCACCTCATCATTTGGTCTTCGGTTAAATTGCAATCATCTATTAAGATGGATCTACTTGCCACCTTTCCTTTTATATATTCACCATCTGTTTTTACTATTGTTACTTTTTCTTTTTCACCACCACTTCTCTTCTATCTATCAGCTTTTCCTATATAATCACCACATATATTTTATGTGATCATCAGATTTCACACGCGCGCGAGAATCCAAAGCATGAAGGTGCAGCAGCAGCATCAGCATTTCGCACGTGCTGAATTGTCATACGATGCAATTACTAATGATTTTCTTACCTTAGTTTGTAAGAGGCTACGACCGCTTGCACCCAAGAAGAACATTTCATCTCCTAACAAAAAAGCTTTTGATCTCAAGAGCTTCATTAGACCTGATAATAATAATGGCATCAGAAGAAAACCATTGCCCTTGGATCTTGCTCAGAAGATCAAGGAACCCTCAATACAGCAGGTAAATATAATATATATGTTACCAGTGATTTAAGAAAAGGAAGCTATTGTTGTACGTACAAATTATAATTTGATGAACTGCAATTTATATATAGCAGGTATCAGAAACAACAACGACGATGGGTGGGACAAGGTGGAATCCAACGCAAGAACAGATAGGAATACTTGAAACTTTGTACAAGAATGGGTGCGAACTCCTAACGCTCAGCAGATCGACCAAATCACTTCGCAGCTAAGAAAATTTGGAAAGATTGAGGGCAAAAATGTTTTCTACTGGTTCCAAAACCATAAAGCACGAGACAGACAGAAGCAGAATAAAAATAATAATAATAATAATAATAATAATAATAATAATAATAATATAATAATATAATCATCATCTTGCAGGCAGACAACAGATGATGATGAGAATTATTGCAACGGTAATACCCATAATCTTGGCATCGATCTTTATGTCTTCGCAACCTGATGAGAATATTATTATTGCAGGAATATGGAACGCGGGAGAAGGATTAGAGGGTACTGCTTATACTTCTCCGCCGCCATGCAAGAGAAAATGCAGTGCATGGTCCTTTGATCACTGTGTTGAAGAAGAAGAAGAAGAAGATAGGACACCCTCAAGCTTTTCCTCTTCATCCTGAAGGAAGATTCTTGAATAATTAAGGGGCATTAGTAGGATTCATCCACGATATTGTCTACGTTATTTTCATATTGGTTATAAGGTTCTAATTGTTTGTACTAGAGACTTGTTTGCATCAGATTTCTTTCTTAATGTACGAACTGTCATCGCCAAAGATGAAAGGTCTCAAAGCTAAATCCTCCTTACGAGTGCTACTTTTTGACCAAAAGAGAAATCGGAAGAAGAAGAAGAAGAAGAAAGAACCACCCATATCCTGATTTTAGGCCAAAAAGTTGAATAGCCTTAGATCACTGAAGTCCATGCACCTATAAATCCCTTCACAATGTTTGATCAATCAAACTAATTAGATAACTATAATGTACGTAGTTGGTAACGTGCAATTTTTAATTTTTATGTTAATTTTTTTTAATTAGGTAGTAGCTGTGTGGTGGACTGGGGTTAGAAGATGCAGACAGCGCTTTTGGATATGTAGTGGAGGGAAATGATCTTAAAAAACTAAAAAGAATTTCTTCGTTGGAAAACACGAAATTTGATGTTATTTTGACATTGGAAACTCGAATGTAACAACAACACATAAGAAATGAACAACAAAAGGGGCAAAGATAATTAAAACCAGAAAACAAACAAAAGAATTAAGAAAAAGGCCGAACTTCACTTCACTCGACGGTGGACCCACCGTCCTCCGCCGGACGGGACTCAGCAGATCTCGCCTTCAACACTTCCAACATCTTCCACTGATCTCCTTGGAATAAACCTTCAGTACATCGATCCCATCGCCGCCGCCCGCTCCCTCCGCGTCGCCGCCGGCCACACGGAACGCCTCGTCCTCTATATCTACGGCAAGCCCAGCTGCTTCTTCCCTAGAAACGGCGACGTATCGCCGGGACAGAACGGATGGGTCCGCGAGGGTTTCGACGAGGCGCGCGCGTACGGCGTCGCGCGTGCGCTTCGTGGGCGGCCATATGCTGAACGAGGAATACGTGGGTTTTGCCGCCGTCGTCTGTTGTTGGGTATGGGGCGGAGGCTCGACGTTCTCGGAGCTGTCTGCTTCTTCCGACATGCTTTTTTTTCTTTAATTACCCTTTGAATCTCAATTAGACGTTGTCTGAATATATGAAATATCTGAAGTGAGATTGAATGATGAATCTGAGGAAGATTGTAAATGTCCACATCAACGTACTTCTTTCTTTGCCTTCAAAGCCAAACCAAATGCCATCTTTTGCAAACATCATCGCTTCGAAGCAAAATAAGATCCGACTTAAAACCCATAACCAAAATGAGTATCGGTCAACCCGACCCATTCGCATGATATTGGGCTTGCCCCTGTGTAAGTAAGCCCAAACTACTTTTAGACCGTTATATCCTATCTTACGTCAGCCTTACGTACGGCCCAATTGGTTTGCTTAGTTCAGATTCGAAAATCCTCGTTGAATTATTGAACTAAACGACAATCTTCTTTCTTATAATATATATATGTATAATATATATATATATATATATTTATCCCTCTCTTTACTACACTAAAGAAGAAGACGAACGAAGTGCAAGAATAAATGGACAACGTAATCGATACGCTCCTCGTCGTAGTCCTACCACTCATCATCATCATCTTCTTGATAATAATAACGTACAAGCATTTATCATCGGCGAAGGCCCAAAGACCGCCGCCGCCAAGCCCACCGTCTCTTCCACTGCTCGGCCATCTCCACCTCATCGACAGCTCTGCGCTCCACCAAACACTATCCTCGCTATCCTCGAAATACGGCCCCATCTTTTCCCTCCGACTAGGACGGAGGAGCTTCGTGGTCGTCTCCTCTCCCTCCGCCGTCGAGGAATGCTTCACACAGAACGACGTCGTTCTGGCCAACCGTCCCCGTTCCTTGGCCGGAGACTGCCTGACGTACGGCTACAAGGCCTACGTGTGGTCGCCGTACGGCCAGTTTTGGAGGGTCATGCGCCGTCTCTCCGTCGTCGAGCTCTTCTCCTCGCACAGCCTCACAAGGTCCGCCGAGACCAGAGAAGAAGAGCTCCGCGCCGTACTGCGCGCGACGCTAGCAGTTTGCTCGGAGGAGAACAAAGGGTCGAAGGCGATCGATTTGAACTACTTGGCTGCTTGCTTTAGCTTCAATCACATGACGAGGGTTCTTTCTGGGAAACGTTGCGTTGAAGAAGATGATATATGGAGCGGATTGGGCAGAGAGGCTCTGACGAGGATTCGAGGAACTTTCAGCGCTAGTTTGTCTCAAGGGGTCTGCGATTTCTCCCAGTTCTGAGATGGGTTGGATATAAAGGCGTGGAGAGGAATCTGAGGCTGAGGCATAAGGAGAGAGATGAGTTCTTTCAAGAAATGGTAGACGAAGCTCGCGGCGATGGCGATGATGATGATGGTTGTAATAATATAACAGAGCGAGCAAAAGCTACTTGGTGAAAAATCTGCTGTCTCTTCAAGCTGAGGAACCTGAGTTTTACTCAGATGAGACTATCAAGAGCATTCTTCTGGTAAGATTTCAGTACTACTCTAATTCTTGAGTGTTCTTAGTTCAACTCTTTCATCGACTTCAACTTTCCGAGCATGTGACCATCTTTGTGTGTGGATAAAGGAAAAAAAAAAGAACAAGAATTCGACGTACGGACGAGAGAAGAAAGAGACTAGCTAGTGAACAAACCCAAATCGAAATTTGCTTCTTACACGTCAACGTCATACATAGATCAACTCAGTTGTTAAATCCTTGTCACGTGACTTGACTTGTGATCAAACAAAGTGCTACAAGCAGTCAGTTCTAACTTGGACATGTTGATTTGATATACTCCAAGTGGTTTAGGTTTATTTTTCTTACAGAATACCATACATACCTATAAACTATACTGACACCTCAATTTCCAACTGTTTTTAAACAAGGTAATGTTCATAGCAGGGACAGAAACATCTTCGACGACAATCGAATGGGCAATGTCCCTTTTACTATCCCACCCCGACTCACTACGCAAACTAAGACGAGAGATCGACGAAAAAGTTGGGCACAATCGCTTGGCGAACGATTCAGATCTTTCCAATCTCCCATACCTATCTTACGTAGTCAAAGAAACGCTGAGACTTTACCCGCCCGTGCCACTCCTCTTGCCCCATTACACATCAGAAGCTTGCACTATCCTAGGATACACAGTTCCAAAGGACACAATCTTGTTAGTGAATGCTTGGGCGATGCACAGAGATCCTAAGCTATGGAACGAGCCCGACAAGTTCAGCCCTGAGAGATTCGAGGCAATGGAGTTTGAAAGGGAAGAAGCTTATAGATTTTTACCGTTTGGACTAGGAAGAAGGGCTTGTCCTGGTTCAAACATGGGATTAAGGACAGTATCCTTGGCATTGGCTGGGCTTATACAGTGCTTTGAGTGGGAGAGATCAGAGGAAAGCGTAAATACAGAAGCCAATTATCAGTCAAGGGTTACAATGAAGAAGGCCAAGCCTTTGGAGGGTTTCTGTGTTCCTAGAGATCAAGCAACATATCTTCTGTCACAATAAAGTCTGTCTTTTATAGCAGAACATCAACATAAGTTTGTAATATCACAAGTTGATGTATAAATGATCAATAATGAAGAGAAGAGCCCAATATGCCATGAGCTTTTTAAGAATGTAACCATCAAATGCCAATTCATGCCAAATAACTGGCTAATAGTACCATAAGCAAATAAAAACCTAATCTTTACATGAAGACGCTCAAAAGCACAAGAGAGAAACCTTGTGTTTCCGTCAACTAACTTTTATTTACAGCTGAGCAACCTTGAGTTCAAGAGATAATGCACCTGATCAGTAGTCATCTTGATGTCCTCAAAGAAGGAGTCCGCTATCACTGAAGGAGACGACAATTTCGAGACACACTTGAACTGTCGAAAGAAACATAATTATAGTGTGAAAACGGTTTACTAAATAGCACTCAGTTAGATGTACGCACCATGTGATCCTTGTATTTATCCCGCACTGCAACTAAAGATTTTCTTCGTCTACCTAGTTGCAGATCATGAAGGATTGTGACGCATTCTTTAAGATCGATGGGTTTATAACCTGAATAACTTTGTAAAGACGAATTCTGCAGAAACAAAACTTAGAATCAGATTGTAAAAGACCAAGATATGTAACTCAGAATATAGATATTGCCATATTGGTAGAAAGGAATGCAATTAAACCATACCCAAGGGTGTATCGTCGGTTGAAGAGTAAATCTTGCAAGGAAAATAGCAGATGCAGCCACCAAAGAAGGAAAAAATTTATGCATTCATATTCCAGCAAACTCAACTCTGCTAGGTAACATCCTAGGAATTCTAAACGCAAACTTGAGGCCTGCATTAAAATTTGATCATTATAGATTGGAGTGAGCATAGTTAAATCATAAAATTGTCTGTCACATTGATCTTACATTAAAATTTTCTTGAGCAATATTTATGAATCTCCTGTGACACAAAGCAAATATAATATATTAATAGATGAAAGAGTTTGTATGAAGTTTGGCGATAATTATCGATGAATGTACTCTCCTATCCTACCTGAGAAATTCCTTTGCAGTGGGGCCACTGATTTCAAATTTAAGTGATGAAAGAACAACAGCCTCCATCTCTATTATCTCCTTTTCCGTGTATGTATTGTCTGTTATATAACAAAACTTTACCACCTTTGGGGATTAATCTCCTCATGTTTCCTGTAAACAATACACACATTAATGTGAATAGCAACACACAAACGACTGAGGAATAGTTAGATCAATAGTCGAAAACCGATTTTCTTACGATGCAATAAGCATTGACGAAACGCCAAGAAGCTGAAGGTTTTGGCGACTGATAGTTTTTTGGACAAGAACATGTCGACATAAGAAACTGCCAAGAACAATGTGCCTTGAAGAAGCTTGTATTCCTCTACAACATCGACCAACCAATCTACCAAAACCCCTCTCATGTGAGCTGTCACATCTTTCTGAATTTTCTCCATGTAATCGGGCAATGGCCTTCTCTTATCCTGCACCTGAGGCAATAACTCAATTGACAGAACAATAAAAAACTGTAACTTCTAAAGGATCAGAACATCTAACAAAGCATCAAGCCAAAGCAATTGCTATTCTTTGGCATGGAAATAGATTCAGGGTATCCAGCAAAATTTAACATTTAAGCAAAAAAAAGTAATCATTTTTCCCAAAGGATAGATTTTTCATATACTGAACATCCATGCTGATGCAGTATTTGGAAACCATGGGAATTTGATCCAAATCTACCATTTTAGCAATGCTAGTGGCATTAAAAACAAAATGAACCTTCCCCGAACTCAAACAATATACTTTAAAAACAGAGAATAAATATTCCCAAAAGAGCATACATCGAAATTCCAACCTCAGACTGAAAACTCAATTCATCCAACAAACCATATAATCAATTCAACCTTTCTAACAAAGCCTATACAGCTAATATCCGAAACGTGGAAGTAAAATTTAAAAAAGAAAAAAAAAAAACCCCACCTCTATTTCGCGAAGATAAGCATAAATATCATCTTGCATTCCGTTCATCTTCAGACCACGAGATTTATCAAGCCCACCATCAACTTCATCCTTCAAGTAAGTTCCTTTGATCTTCCCAAACTTAGTACGTCGTTTGCCAGTTTTCTGCTTCTCGCTTTTCTTCGCGACGGCGGCGGCGTTCCCTATCTCACCAACACCACCCTGCTCTTCTTGCTATTATCATGTCCCATCGAAGACCCTACTTCTTCTGCTGCTCTCTTATTAACAGATAACCGTGTAACTCTGAAGCAATTTTCTTTGTCAGCCATCAGATAGTATTACCACCACTCAAGATCTGCAACCACGCCAAAACACCAGTAATTCCACACACAGCGACGAAAGAACAAGGCAATTGGTTGTATTGCAGATCAGTGAATGTGCTTGAGTCGTTTTGATCGGAACAAGAAAGGGCTTGTCTGCGATTCTTCTGCTCGAGTTTTGTTTTGGAGGCTTTTGGTTGTGTGAAAGTGTTTCAAACGCTAGGTTTCCCCGCTTCTTATTTTATTTTTAATTTCTTTAATTAATTACTAAATTAAGTTTTATTACAATGAAATGATCCCAGAGAAACCCAAAGGTCGCATCTTTGACCGAACTGTGCTGAACAAGAGAAAAGATTCTTCTTTTTTGCTTCATCTTCTTCGGTGACTTTCTCCCAACAAGTTGAAAAAACAGAGACAATCAATCCATCAAGATCAAGAAGATGAACATCGACTCCCTAAATATGATCATTCTCTACACCCCACTATCGATAATTCTCTATTTCACAGCTCAAAGTCTGATGCGAAAGCTCAAGAATCTCCCGCCAGCACCTTTCATAAACTTCCCAATCATAGGACACCTTTACCTCTTAAAACCGCCGTTTCACAGAACGTTCCAAGCTTTGTCCAAGAAGCACGGCCCCGTTATAGCCCTACAGCTCGGCAATCGTCTAACTTTGATCGTAAACTCGCCTAAGGCAGCGTGGGAATGTTTCTCGAAGTCCAACGACTTGATCTTCGCAAGTAGGCCGCGCCTCTCCGTCGGAAAACACCTGGGCTACAATTTCAAGAGCATAGTCTGGGCTCCTTACTCCAATCACTGGAGGAATCTTCGCAAGCTATGCGCCATCGAGCTTCTGTCGTCTCACAGGATTCAGGCCCTCGCGTGGATCCGTACGGACGAAGTGCGTACTATGATTTCGCAGATCTACGCTGTTGTCCGAGAAGATCCTGGGCATGTAATTGACATGAGGACCACGATTTTCGAGCACATGTTCAATGTCATGACGAGGATGATTCTTGGGCGGAGATTCTACGGCAGGAATGAGGTGAACTTGCCTGAGGCGAAGGAGTTTCAAGAGATCATCGCTGAAGCTAACAAGACAGCAACTAAGTCGAGCATTAAGGATTTCATTCCCCTGGTGAGATTCTTCGACAGATCAGAAAGCGAATTCAAACGTATACACGAGAGGCGCGATAAGTTCTTCCAGGACATGATCGATAAGACCGTCGCAAGATTGAAGGATGATATCAGTTCTTCGGATCAAGAAAAAGGAAGGACCATTATCGAAGTTCTGCTGTCATTACACGACTCGGATCCTCACTCCTACCCTCATGATACTGTCAAGAGCCTCACTGCTGTAAGAAAATTAAGTTGATTAGTGAAAGGAAGGCATACGATACTGACATCTTACTGCTCTTAATTTTTCTGTTATTAGGTACTTTTCCAGGCAGGAAGTGATACTTCAGTAGCAACCTTGGAATGGGCAATGACGCTTTTGCTCAACAACCCATCGGCCCTAAAGAAGTTGCAAGCAGAAATAGACGAACAAGTCGGGCAAGAAAGTTACATCGACGACTCACATTTAACGAACCTTCCCTACCTTCACTGCATAATTAGGGAGACGCTCAGATTGCACCCAGCGGCTCCTGTGCTGCTGCCCCACGAGTCGGCGGAGGACACTACCATCGGTGGGTTCCACGTGCCACGTGGCACGATGCTATTCGTCAATGCATGGGGCATACAAAACGACCCTGATGTATGGGATGAACCGAGCAGGTTTAGACCTGAGAGGTTCATGACGACATCCATGGGGGGAGAGGGCGATAGAGATGATTTCAGACATTTGGCTTTGGCAAGGGGAGAAGAGGTTGTCCAGGCGAGGCGATGGCCTTGCGAACGGTGGGTTTGGCTCTGGGAAATCTTGTTCAGTGCTTCGATTGGGAGAGGGTTAGTGAGGATTTGGAGGACATGGATGAGAATAGAGGTGTAATTGCTAGTAAAGCTCGTCCTTTAATGGCTAAGTGTTGGCCTAGCTAGGACACATACTATGAAGCTTCTTCTTGCAGTTAAGTAGGTAATTAATCAGTCCTTGTTTGTATATCAAGAATTAAATACGGAAAGAGAAAATTGAAATTATGTTGATGATTTTCCCTTTTGTTTTTTGTTTATTAATCTTGAAAATTAGATTTTCGGAAAAATAAATGATAACAAACTCCCTATGTATTTGTAGATAATCAGTATTCAAACGTGACTAATATATATACAAAAGATCCGTTCTATATCGGTCAAATATTTGAAGAAGCTCCAATTAAATCGGCTCCATAACCTATATTTAGGTTTTCGCGTAACAAAATATTGGCATTTGTAAGCAAATAAAATCTCCATCTTTCTACCACTCGCCACCTTTCACTCAATCCTCTCCTATACAATAAACCCCCCTCTTCAACATTAAACCCAACACACACCCTCAATTTCTGATGGCAGAAGTCTCTGAAAATCCCCCTCCTCCACTGAATCGAAACGACGATCAATCCTCTCTTGAATCAGCTTTCAATGGGCTTTCATTGTCCCGAGATTCCAAAATTCAGGTCGGAACGACGTCGTCTCGTGGACTCCCTGGCACCCCTTTCGACGACGGTCAAGAAACCGTCAAGGTTGCTCCTTTTTCAACGGGGAGAAGACCTTCGAATTTTCTCCTGGACAATCAGCTTCAGAACAGTTATCTTGTGAATGGGAGTAATAATCTCTATGTGCCCAGTGGGGCCCAGTACGACGACGATATGCGCAGTTATTTGATTGCTTCTCACGAACCTGGCCCATCTAACGGGGTAACGATGGCGAACCAACAAAGATTGGGGTTTTTTGGTGGTGAAGGTGCTGGCGTAAGTAGAACATCCTCGGGCACTCGTCTGATGTTTAGTACTGATAATAACTTGCATGAAAGGTATCCACTTGCAAGAGGGAGGAACGATGGTATTGCTATGCTCTCTGAGAATCGCATTCTCAATGGAGGATTGGATTTTATGGTGCAGCAGATAAGAGTTGAATCACTGATGGGAAGGATATCGATTTGGGCTAAAGACGAGTTTTACAGTCAAGTTTTGAAGAATAAACTTGAGGAGGGTTTGACTGTTCCCGAGATTCAGATGATTCTTCGTGAGGTCATGGGTAGTTTGAATGATTTACTGACGAATTACTACGGATCCCAGTTTATGGAGAAGCTTTTCTTGGCATGTGACGAGCTTCAAAGGACTGTGATTGTAATGGAGCTTACAAAAGATCCACATAAGCTGATTCAGACATGTCTAGTCTCATATGGGTACGAATCTCAGTAGGCTTTTGATGGCTCTATAAGATTGGTTTAAATTCGTAGAGCTGGCCTCTTTTAGTTTATGATCATCCTCTTTTTGTGATTTTCAGGTCAAGAACAATCCAAGAAATGTGGACATCTCTTACCACGCCGATTCAAGTTCAGTGTATGACGTCTGCCTTGGCTCGTGGCGCTGTTGCATTGGCCAATGATACCCGCGGCTGTCAAGTCATAAAAAACTGTATCCAATACTTCAATCCTGGATATTATACGGTGAGCAATCATGTCCTTGATCTGTATATACTCGACATGTATATAGTGTAATAATATGGTATAATATGCTCCAAAATTGCAATTGTTGTCAGGATATTTTTATGGAGATAGCTCGGAACTGCTTGGAAGTTGCAACCAACAAAAGTGGATGCATCGTGTATCAAGAATGCGTTCGACGCTCATTTGGATATGTTAGAGAATGCCTGGTTAATTGGATATTATCTTACGCCATTAGACTAGCAAAACATTCCTACGGGCATGACATCGTTATCTTTTACCACCTCATTATTTAATAGAATAAAGAGATGATCTTTCGATTATAACCCAATGTGTTTTTTCTTGTAGTAACTTTGTGGTGCAAAATCTCATAGAGCAGAAGATACAAGGCACCAGCGAAAATCTGATGATGAAGTACAGGGGCCAATTTGTATGCCTCTCCTGCGACAAATACGCCAGCAATGTCGTGGAGACGCTCCTAATGTTTTCTAGCCAAGATATTTGCTTGAAAATAATCACGGAGCTCTTCTACGGCCAACATTTTCGATTCCTTTTAACCGATCCCTATGCTAATTACGTCGTTCAAACTGCGCTGAAAGTCTCCAAGGTAATGAATCAATGAATGAATGAACTTTGGAGCATCGACTTCTCAGCAACGGATTGTGGTAAATCTTTAACCTGATGAATCGTTTTTTTCGTTTTCTATGAATGGGCAGGGCGATATGCAGAAAAGGATGCTCGAAATGATAAGTGAGGTGAGAAGTTCTTTGGAGATGAACATGTATGGGCAGAGGATTCTTGGCTGGCTTCGTAAGAAGGAGAGCAATGCTGCGAACTCATACCGTCGAGATATCAGCGAAGAAGATGAAGTACACAGCAGTTTTTTTCTGAATGTTGGCCAATGTTTTTGTTTTGGTTAGTTTTGTGATCTAGTTTGTTACATATGTCATGTGTGTTGTTCTATTATTATTATTCTGGGACTAAGATTCTGTAGTACTAATTGAGTGTGCTTTCATGTATTCGTTTTCAAACTCCTTTGTAATCGTCTATGTGCATTTGTAATTCCCTACGTCCAACACATCTTTCTACGCATCTTTCCAACAAATAAAAACGATTCCATCCCACAGTACTTCAATCTGCGTAGATGATTCTTCTGCCAAAGAAAGGTGTGGCCTCTTAGGCTGCTTAGGACAGCCATGGCGTTTCGCAGAGGTTGATTTATGCCATTGTTATGTTTATGCCATAGTATTATTTTCGAGTCAGCAGAGTTCGAACACTGTTAGTAGCTTTTTAGTAGGTTTTGCTAGATTGGTTGGTTTCCACCATTGTTATCAGAGTTTTGTGAAATTGGTTGATTTCTGGTTTACGTTATTTTGATTGTTAAATGATAGCTTTTATCAAATTAATTGAGAATTGATTTCAAGATAATGTGTAAGGGTAAAATCGTATTCAATGTAATTAAATTCATACTATTTAAACCCATCTACCAAACATATCAGACGTCGTTACTTAGTTAATCCTATCAACTAAACGCCACAAAGAACTCATACCTCTGTTATATAAACCCAACTTAAATTATTATCATCTAAATCGTCCTTCCAACCAAAGGGGGTTTAAGGATTATTAACTAAAAGAAGTTATGTAAAGAGATGACCGACCCATTAGTTAGTTATAGTATCACAAAGCCCGCTATTCATAAATATTTTTATTTCGGCCCATACATTTATTAGAATTTAATCGGCAGATCATTTCATTTCCCAGGCAGGAAGATCCGAAAAGTCGAGCTCTGTTTTTAGCATAAAATTAAGTTGGGAAGCGAAAGAGGATAATGGTGCTAACGTATTTCAACGGTCCTGGCGTCGGATTTGGGGGTTCATATATCTAATTTCATAAGCTCTGTATTTTTTATTTTTTCATATTCTGTGTGATTGGTTTGATTCAGTTTTGGAGTTGGGTGTGGTTTTGGCATCGGTTGGGGCTTTGGAGGTACTCTCTCCTTTCTCACTTTTTCACATTGTTTCCTGAAGAAAAATGTAATCTTGGCCTCTGTATTTCTGTATGTAGTAGATAGAAGATGCCTCTAAACACACCATCATATTTGTTTACAAGTTTTTTGTCTCGTGTTATTTTCAGGCATGCCTTTGAGCTTTTTTGGGTCTTGGGGCAGGTGAAATTGACTCTCCCTTTTTCTCATATAATCTCATCTATGTGATTTTGTGTGTGTGTGTGTGTGCTAACATGTCTTCGATACAAAGGCGGTGGCTGTGGTGTTGGCTATGGGCTAGGATGGGGCTTTGGCGTGGGATATGGTGGCAAGTATCATACGTCGACATTAACATTCCAAGGTATTGAATTTGAGAGAAAAGCTACCCAAGATAGAGATGCCAAGAAACCGATCAACTACTCTTCTTCCAAGTGAATTTTCGTCCCTATCTTTTCTGGGAACCTTTGTCCTGTTTCTTTCAGGACTTTTTTCCGTCCAATGAGAGATACATGTAAAGAATATGAATCTACATTAGATGTGCAATGTATTTGCGTCTGAATGTTGTTCTTTGAACAGAGTATGTTTCAAGTTATTTCTTTTCACTCCCATATGCTGCTGCCATACAAATAACGCAAGAGTCTCTCTCCCAAGGCAAGGCAGATTCATTTAGTACTGACTACTGTCCCAAGAACGTATTTGATCGAAAGATATTTATGTACGTGTTAAAAATCATTATATACATGGAAAGGTAGCTTCTCACCACGCTTTGCTCAACCACCGCAATTTATACATGGAAAGTTCAATATCGGATATCCTTCATTTGGCCTTTGCCTATCGATTATTAGCCGAAATTTAAATGCAGGGACAACTCTTAGAACGTGCCATGTTCTGCCTAACGTCTCACTAATGTGTGCATATCATGACTGTATATCTATATAAATTATATATATATATATTATATATATATAGGATTATTGTTCAGGTTAAAGCATGACATAATGGACGAGGAAAGAACCTACAGTCTATCCGAAATTCTCGACATAAGTCAAAGGAAGCTTGCTGGTTCATAATCAATGGAAGAGTGAGTACAAAGCCTAATCAATCTTCTCAACCCCTTCATAGATTTTCGCGTACGTGATATCTTCTGAAATCTAACATTGTTTTCTTTCGTTTTTTTTCAAGGCATTCAGTGTGTCGAAATTCTTGAAGGAGCATCCTGGGGGCGAAGAGGTGTTGCTTGAATACGCAGGCAAAGATGCAACGAAGGGATTTAGTGACACGGGGCATAGTAAGGAAGCGCATAATATCATGTTGAAATTTCAAGTGGGCTACTTGCAAGGCTATGAGGGGAAGAAGGTTTATCATTCTTCTAAGGAGAAATCGACTGAGGTCAAGGATATGGAAGCTTATGTTGTCAAGGAAGATCTCAAACCTAAGTACGTCGTTTTCGTCGAGTTTTGGGTGCCGATTTTGGCAGCTGTTGGGTACTTTGGTTATAGGTTCATGACTGGAGCTGTAGATTTTAGATCTTAGATGCATTGTGCTTTAGACATCGTTTCAAATGTTGGACTGCGTAATTTCTTGCATCATGAATAATCCTGGTGAAATTGTCGTCGAACGTAAGACTAAAAGCACAGATAATGGCATCAAGAATAATACTCAAGCTTCAATAGCTACTTAGCTTTTACGACGAGCGAGCTAGAAAGTGCCATAAGCTTGTATGGGGATCGATCATGTGCGTTTGGGTGGAAAATATGGTACGTGCTCTTCTTCGCAAAGATTCTGCAAAAAACCCAAAAACAAAAGAGAGCAACTTCAATTTTTGGATATATATGAAGCAAGATAACTGTGAAAATTTTATCATAACATTAAGTACTGATCATAACATACTATAGGCTTAGCATACCTGCAAGTCCTGAGGGAGTGCTTCGGAGACTGCAAGAGTGTAGCAGCCAGGAACAAATTTTCCTGAGACATTTTCAATCGATTAAGCATCTGAAAAAATAGGATTTCCAATTTCCAGCAACTTCGTACTTAATTACAGGAACATGATAGTGATTCATATGTCAATTTTAGGATCAGATGTCACAAAAGCGAGCTTACCAATACGAAGCCAGCGTGCAGCCCAGCTTCTGCTTGGATCCATGACAGATATGACACTATAGAAGAAATATTAAATAAGATCTCCAATGGAAATGAATCCCATTTTCAACAAGAACTTATTCTGTTTCGAAAATGGCAGGAAACGTGAACATACCCTGTGAAATTAGGAGTCGTGCAATCAACAACACGTTCATGGTCTTCTTCCATCTGAAAGAAACTGCAGTTCTCACAACCCGATTCACGAAACTGCATCAACCATATGAATATTTAAGCATCACTTCATCGCATACACCGTTCATTTTAGAGACTCATAGCTAACTCTTTTTAAAACATAGAAATAGTAAGGGAAAAAGGGCTAACAAAACTCTCATTCCGAGGCTCGTACCTGATCATATGTCTTGACCAGGCGACAACGAAGGCATGCTCTCAGCTCATGTCCGAAGCTTGTAGGTATCTGCGCAACTGCCGGGCCATTTCCACCACCGTGATTTGCCATTATTTAATAGCTATCCGTTGTCACATATATATTATAACAAATTCATCAGCAATCAAAGATAATTTTGTTCACGCCAGCAGATTGCGAACAATTACTCAATTCTTCCATTCAACTGCTAACGTACAGCTAAATTAACATCAATAAGCTAATCCGATAGAGTGAAAAAAAAGGTCATGAGGAAAGTAGGAGACTCAGAAACATTTTTCTCTAAATGTTTAGCTCCCGCATTAAAATTGAACACCTTCCCCTTCAAATTAACACCGACATATAAATTGTCGACAAGTAATCCCTAAATCCCCCAGATGTTTGATGCACGACAAAACTGAAGGAAATTTGCAGATTACGTCCAATTAGATAGGAATAAAAGCCTAAATAACATGCATACCCGGAAAAAAAGCTCGAGGTCTACTCCACCAGCCAAAGGTTCTAGCAATAGTTTCCCTGTAAAGATTACCCCTGGTTTATCAGACAGAAGAAAGAGGCAATGCTGGTTGTGGGAAAAGAATTGGCCCAATTATAATAATATGAACTATTGGGCTTGGGCCCATTAAATCATTTCTTTCTTACTTTTATTATGAATCGGCCCGATGGAAAAATAGTCTACTTGTAGTAAATCACATGGTTGGTTGCAGTTCAATTAGGGATGATTTTTTTCCCCAAGCAATTAGGGTTTTTTTTTTCAGAAGCAATTAGGGATGTAAATGACAGCTCGAACTGATCATGTTTTCTTTTTTACTTTTTCTTTTTTGGAAGTCGTTAAGATAAAAAAGAAAAAAAACATGCAAGATTTTCGAACTGATGTACGACTAGAGAAATACTTAAACGATAAGAGTCCATCGTCCCGCCGGGAATAATTTAAAAACTCCACAAGTGTTGCAATATTCTTTTCAAGAAATAAAACTATTGGAAACAAGTATATGAATTGGCATTGTGATGCATGAAGGGTTGAGAATGCATGCGAGCTTTTGCTGATTATCCATAGAAAGAGAGAGGTCTTATTATTTTGGTTCAGCATCATCAGTGACGACGACCCTGTTGTAAAAACGATATAATAGTTCAGATTTTGCCATGTGAGGGTCCCTTTCTAAGACAGCTATTACGTCCTTGGCCGTGATGCACTGAGACGACGCTCGACGACGAACAACAACAACCTCGTTTCTTCCATCTTCTGCACGCATGAGTGAGTTGCACAGTTATTAGGATAGAACGACGGCATTTTCTTTTTTAACTTTCAGACGAATACAGCTTGTATAAGATATTACAGATTTTTGCTTCAGAGGATCAGACTCACCAGTGGCCGAAGAAGAAGAATCCCCCTTTTTGCCTTCTTGATCTTCTCCGCAGTTCTTTGCAGAGGTCTGTTTCGGCACATCTTTAGCAGCTTGAGAAACAGATGATGTATCAGATCCAACTTGTTTTCGCTTCCCCTCTACCATTAATTTCCATCTCGAAAGCATATCATCGGCTCCCGTAGCAGCTCCAACAGCAACGTTTGCAGCTTTTGCGCGCATTTTCTCGTCTTCCTCTTTGTTAGCCTATATGACAACATAGAGTAGTAGAGCGCTTACCCTTAAGGAAAATTATTATCGATAAGCATGGAGTTATTAGGCCACAATGATATTTTGGTACACTTAGTTGATTTTGCAAGGCTATCGTCCTTCTCTTGGTCAGCATCATTGACGTCACCATCTTCTAGCTGCATTTTGAAAGAAAGAGCACTGTTTTGGTAACCTATGCAAGCCAGTTGATGGAAGAACAATAGACATAATTCGACTAGTCGAAGCGTAAGCCTACTTCATCATCCTGATTCCTTGACTTTTCAGTTTGAGCCTGTTTCTTCTCCCATTCCTCGCGAGCTTTTTTGTTAATGGCATAGATCTGCTGTCTGACATCTGAGGTGATGATCGTTCCCTGCCTATTTTCCGCATCAATTCGCTGCAGATTAAAATGAGTGACTGTATTAGAGAAGATAAGTCCACGGAGAGCCAGAAAAAAAACTTGTTCTGCATAAAAGCAAAGTATAGGAAGCTAACATAATTTTTCACTCTGATCAGATTATGCACGAGTCCACGCATTCTCTCCTCCACGCACTGGAATAAAAAAGATTTAACAAACACGATAATACTAGGTAATGCTTTAACAGATAAAGGTTATGGAGAAAGATTCAACATAAAATGAGTAGAATATAAAATGGGCCTTGTTGACTTGATTCATTGATTGTTTAGGCCTATGGATGCTTTATGATACTCTCAAAGACTAAATTAATCTGAATTCTAACTTCCCAGAGACCAAATAAGAAGCATGCAAGTACATGATTACATAGCAAAGAGTATTACCATTGATAAGCATCGCTCCACATCGTTCCCCATGTTCTTCAAACCATATTTGCCACTGCCAAGACGATCAAGGAGTAACACGATATCGATAATGAAAGAAGTGCCAGTATTATTTCAACTCATACGAGAGAGAGAGAGAGAGAGAGAGAGAGAGAGAGAGAGAGAGAGAGAGAATTGCTCATCAAGAATTATTTACTTATTTCCATCACTTGCTTCCGAAGGGGAATCTTATTAAGAAACAGCCTTTCTTCTTCCTCTTGAACAACCTTCCGAGATGCCTCCGATACCTTGTTATCATCCTTTTGAGAAGAAAAAAGTTGTTCCTCCTCCACCTGTTAGCTCGGTAACAGAAATGTTAGCAAAACAAAAACTTACATGAACAGCGGCACAATTCTGTTCAATTAAATAGAAAGTGAAGTTATTACCCTGAGATCAACTCCGCTTACTGCAGTAACATCATTGAGATGTTCAATGGTTTGATCCAAAGGGGCTTCTGACACTTTTTGCTTCTTACTGTCAACATATTTACAACTTACAAGAATTCAATGCTGAAAGATAAAACAAAAACTGCTAAAACCATATCATCTTGAAGCTAATCTGAAATATAAACAAGTGACATTACCTTGAGGGAGGTGAAGATTCAGGTGTTCCATTGCCTTTTGACCAGTTACAGACTTCTTTTGGGTAACGTTTTCAAAATATTCCCAGATCCAACCGGAGAAAGTAAAGAGGATGCACGATTACTTAACTGAAAAGGACGGGAAAAAATTACCATTAGACAAAGAAATAAAAATCGATGCCAGCGTACATTAGTCGCCTTAAGAAGTTTAAGGAAAGAAAATCCGACGAAACGATATGTTACGGAAAAAAAAAACAACACGAATAGAAAACCAAGGAGATCCACGTGGTTCGGCGTAATGAAAACCTTCCGTCAGAACGAAACAGTAGTAATAACCAGATCACCGGAGCTTACAAAGTCTACGTTCATTTCACAACCTCCAAAACACTTACCACCCTATTTATGATCAATTCACGTTTTACATAGCTTACTTGTCCCTTGGCTTGTCGCCATCAACCCTAACTGATACAACAGAACACACACACACACGCATACGTGTATATATACGTTTACTACGTGGGCCCACTATCGTATGTTTGTCCAATGGGCCAAAACATAAAGTCAGTCACAAATTTGGTTCAAGACATATAGAATACATTAACACGGATTAACTCCGTTGATGAATGACACAAAACGGGAAAGAAAAACAAAGTGCTATCAAAGAATGGATACGCTTATGCAGGAAAACCGCAAAAGCTCCGAACAAGCCTAATATGTGTGGTGTGTATATATATATATATATGTTTACTGCATGCGCAAAGACGAAACAGAGTTCATAGATACCGCGCCAGAAGATGGAGTGATCCCGAATCTGGATGACTGCATCTCGAAAGAGCCACCCCTTATGTTCCCTGGGCCAGGATTGTCTGGCCTTAAGGGACCTGAGACGAACCATATCGTGAAGAAAACTGATTTCTGTGGAGTTCATTCGAGTGATCAAATGGTTCTTGCTTCACATGACTCAATGGCGGAGACACGCCGATTCTCTGTTCCTGGCTGATTGATGATGGGCAGTGGACCTGATTCCGCTGGAGGGTACTGTAGCTGTCAAGCTGTGTTGAACTTCCAAGGTGCAGTTTTCCAGGCTTGTTCATCGTGTTCATGCCTTGGTCTGGAGGCCCGAGTAATTGGCCACCCATCTGAAGAGGGAGCTGTCCAGAGGCTGGAGACGGCATTATATTTCCAGAATAAGGAGGATAATTATTTCCCGCAATTGCATGCGTATTATGAGATGACTGTTGAAAGTTCATATTCTGCTTTTATTGAGCCCATGTAATGTTGCAACTTTTTCCACCTCGCTAGGTTTTCCAACACTACTATCACTGTTGGAATCTGATAGCATTTGTCCTGCAATAAGCAGAAGTTATCGAATGCCAAAACAAAATTGGCATTTGGAGCATTTGAGAATATAAAATATGCGGGCTACCTGAAGGAGCTAGCATACGTCCGGCATGTGGATGCAGCGAAACTGCCCTCGAGCAGTCTGAGAGTTCCTTGCGCCCTAACGTCAGTGGTTTTGGAATTGAGAAATAGAAAAAATTCCAGGACACTTAAGTTTGTGCTTCGGTTGATTAAATTGACAAAACGACACATTTACCTGAGTCTGCAGCTTGTGCAAAGCCATTTTCACCATCTTATCTCCCACAATATCTCTCATGTGTTCAACAAATACCGCTTTGGCGATCTCATTTTTCTGGAAACAGATATATCAAAATTACGATGAGACTTACACGCAATTTATCAGATGTAAATCTTACTGAGTAACTATCAAGTTTTCTAAGTACCAAGAACTGAAAAGCACCTTTAGTTTAGAATAAAGAGAGCCTAGTTGCATTGCTTTGTCCTCGGTAAGTTGTGGTGTTATTATGGGAAGCAACACCCCAAATGAAAATTGCTTGTTCAACTTCGGCTGTTTACCTTGTTGCTGATTGTTGCTGGTCGTGGGTTGTTGACTGGCCATCCCAGGGGTCAAAGACCGTTCATGGCTGCTCACCCCCATTCCCAAAGTATACTGATTCATCATTTGGGTTCCAGTGTTCTTTGTGCCTTGAATTCTTCGACCATCGAAAAGACTGTCGATTGCTTTCTTCGAAAACCATGGAAGATGCTTGATTTTGAACCCTTCCAGCATACTGATCATCGTTGATGTTCTGTAGTACGAGCTTGCACGAGTCTTCAGATTTCGATTCAAGTTTGGCCACTGGACTTGGATAGATGGCCTATAGATCCATCATAAGTATTCTGGTCACCATGTGGTTGAGGAGCAGATACTAATGACGAAATATGTGGAATACGGTCCAGATCATGGGAGTGGCTTTCGCTGTCTGCTCGATCATCCATCAGTTCTTGTTGTGCATCATAGGAGATGATCGCTGCTCAGACGATTGCTGTGCCGTAGAGGCATTCCCTTCAATATCTCTGTTTAATTCGGCGGTGAAAGCATCCACGTCAGCCCCAGAATGTGTAGTTTCATCCTGCGAACATCACTTCTAATCAAACAACCAAGTATTATAAAAGTAATCAGTAAAGTTAGAAGGTGGCAAGCCTACTACTCTGTCGAGCCAATTGAATATTGATTAATCTAATTCACAGAACCATGAATTTCAAAGAAAATATCCATTCGTGTCATATATAGAATAGGAACTTCTATCTTACTTCACAATCATCTTCAACAGAACATGAACTTCCAAGTGTTCATCAAGTAAAATTTAACACGTTGCAACCTTAACAATAAACATGAATTTCAGCGATCCGTAAAATCAGCCGCCCAAAGCTAACACCTAACTGAACTCCCAACTCCGGCGACCCACGATCGGCGTCGCATGAGTGTGGGTTACGATTAAATTTAGGTCATCGGGAAAAATCTGAATCCAAATAAAAGGACGTGGGTGAACCTCATCTTCTTCAAGGAGCTTCATAATGCTCGGGTCCATCGCTACCCTAAAACTCGTCTCAATTCCAGATGAGATTTTGCGAAAAAGAGAGATCTCTTTCGTTCCTTCTTACA
Source organism: Craterostigma plantagineum (assembly GCA_027422505.1). NCBI lineage: Eukaryota > Viridiplantae > Streptophyta > Magnoliopsida > Lamiales > Linderniaceae > Craterostigma > Craterostigma plantagineum. The sequence goes on from JAPQWV010001565.1 coordinate 67,313, forward strand.
GCGAATAAGAAGCTCACTGCATTGATTTGCATGCCAGGGATTGTGCGCGGTCGGTTCGTAATTATTAGTCGATTGAGTTACTTGAAAACTACATCTTTAGTCCTTGTAATAAAAGACGTTTCAATTCAGATCCTCCATTGCATTTTTTTTTTTTTTTTCGGTCCCGAGGTATCCCCACACTGCCCGGCTATGGGCTAATCGCCACACACTCCAGAGGTGGGACTAATCCCCGGGGTCAGATGGATACATCCCAAAATCCACCCAACAACGTAGTCATGGGCCTAAGCCCATGGGGACTTTCCAAAGTAATGTGGGAGGTGGGGTTCGAACCCCTGACCTCCTAATCACATGAACTTTTGGATGCCTCGTCAGCTTTCCAAAGTAATTTTGGGCCTTTAATCTCCAACTAAAGGGGCCCATATAACCGATGATACGACTGTCTGTATTAATTTAGACATAATTGATCATTTGTCATGATAATTCAGTGGGGACACACCACCATTGTGGACGTGTCATGAGCATGACATTGTGTCATATTTATGACACTGTGTTATAGGAATATTAAAATATTATGGAGGAGAGGAATGAGGGAGAAAAAAAAAAGAATTTATTTATTTATAGTTTGTGGGTCCGTGTTATAGTAGTGTTATTATTGTGGAAAAAGTAGAATATAAGTGTTCTAGAATAAAATATAGGAAAATATAGTGTAAAACTGACGTTGTAGTATTATGGGTGTGTTATTGTTGTGGACACCCTAAGAATACATTGAGGCCATAAGTTCGTTCTTATCAACTTCGTACACCTTGAAAGAAAGCAACCATACATATACCGTTTCATTTCTTGACGATTTCTCATTCTTTATCTTCAAAACGTTGCATAAACTTCATTTAGTTTCACGATTAAAACATGTAATTCAACGCGTGCAAGTTGCATTAACTGTATAAATCAAGCTATATATATTATAGACAAAAAATAATTCAAATGAATAAATGGGTAGCCTGGCCTCTACTCAATTCTATTTACGTCCAACTAAATAACATACAACACAAAATACAAAAAGAGAATATATATTCGATCGATCAATAATCATATATCAAATAACGAGAGACGCAGGTGCTTCTTAGCGGGTGCGGACTCTCCACCTCCACGTCACCATCGCCGCCGCCCAACGCCGGCGGAAAATTCAAGTCAAAGCCCTTCAAGTGCGTCAGGCCCCGACGCCGATGACGTGTCAAACCAGTGCTGTTATTCTTATTACCGCCTTCGTAGTGTCTCCTCATATGACCCCCCAACGCCTGTCCCGTCGGAAAACACCTGCGACAAACCGAACACTCGTGCCTACTCTTTCCAGCGCCAGCGCCGGCGCCGGCGGATTTGCTCTTATTACCACCGTTGCTGTTCTTATCTCCGGCGTCACGGTGACTCGCCTTGTGACCACCCAAGCCTGTAAAAATGAAACACTCCCACACACCGAACACTTGTGAGATAACTGCTCCGGCGGTTCTTTGCTGGGAGGCGTTGTCTTGGGATGACGTCACTTGATGACGTGGCTGCTCGGCGGAGGAGCCTTGTGCGAGCATGACGAGGCAAAACGCTATGTACTCTTCTTCTGTCATCAACTGCGCTTCGACTGTACGAGGACGCTTGGTTCGTTTGCCCTTGGCGTGTACTTGTCTAGCTCATGCTTGTCGCCTAAGCTAAACGACGACGTATGAGGGGTTGTTCTGCTAAGAACCGTGTTTAGAGCTTCGAGGGCCATCCTTTTTCTTGGCAGCAAAGTGCGTGTAATAATGAAAAAGAGCTCTTACTTTTTTCTGTTAGCTGAAGTTCTTGTTAGAAGAGAGAGAGTTGAAGATATTGATTGCTTGTTAGAGAGTGGTTTGAGTGAGAGAAGCGTAGCATATGTATATGTATTATATATAAAGGGTTATGTGTATGATGAAGAAGTTGCGTGACAAGTGTTTGGAAGTTATTGAGACGGTTACTCAACTTGGCTACGGAACAAGAACTGTGAGACCATAGTATGTGCCAGAAATAAAAGTAAAAATATATGAAAATATTGTTTGGGAAAAAGAAGCTTCCTTCGATGGAAAAACACGTTTACTTACAGATGGAATTTGCTGGTCCCAAGTGTACGCTACTGCTCTCTCTATAGTTGGCTAAGATACATAAAATATTCATACAAATAATGAGAAAGGGTGTACCTAAGTTAAGCTGTTTGTGAAGGTGGGGACTAAGTCAAAAGTCAAACACCATACGCGGTCGTCTAAGTACGCACTTGCACAATATTGATTAGATAAGGCAATACTATCTATCGCCTGCTGTCCATTTTAGGACATTTTAAGCCGACTCTTGGCGGCTTTCTACAGTCATTTACCAGTTAAAGAACTAAACTACGTTCATGCATCTACAAGAAGCAGATTAATAACGCATAAGGTGGGCTGCGGTTCTTGCAATTTGCTTGCTAATTGTTATCCCCGTATTTTATCGGTCCAATATTCGAGCCTAACCGAAAGAGGCGGGTAACATTCCCCGCGGAAAATACCTCCCGAGGCGGCCTATGCCCGAAGAGCGCTACCCGGGGAAGATGCCTTGCTCGAGTACCACATAAGGAAAGAGCCGAGGAGAACATGCCAACCTGGGACAATAACTGAATAATCAATATGGGATTATTCTAGAAGGCACTTAGTGGGAAAACATGGGAAAATGCAAAACAATCGTGGGGAGAGAAGAAATGGAAACTGCTTGGCAGAACGTGTACAACAAAGGAAACATGGGCTAGTTGGAGGTTATCTTTCTGATGTGGATAAATACAATCAAACGGAGGAACACATAGACCCACTTTTTGACTAACCACCATTACTGATCATTTTATCTCTTCACATATAAATCACTTCTGAGACAACGAAGGCAGCCCAGGGGTGGAAAATTCACACTCTCATAGCATAACGTGATCGGCTTCTCACGACGCTCACTCTCTTGATCATACGCTTTCTATCTTGGAACATCTCATTTACACTTTAATCTTTACTTAATTTTATTATTTCTTTTTTAAAAACTTTGACGAACGAATATCTGACTTGAGCGTCGGAGGGGCGTCGCCGAAACGGCGCCCTTTAGCTCGTCTTTTTCGTGGTATTTCAGGGATCCGTCGAAGACGAAGACGGCGGACTCGAAGCGGCGACGGACCGATAGCTTCCAGCGCACTACTATTGATGCTAGGGTCGATTTTTTGGGACCGCATCAATTGGCGCCGTCTGTGGGAACAGATAAATAAAACGGTGCACTTGGAAGGAATCGAGAGTCTGAAACTGTTTCGAGTCCTCACCACCTATCCTACTTACCCATTGCGAGCTTGGTATCAGAAAAGCCGCTCGCTTCGCAGCCGTGAGCGGACGGCCCCTCGCTGTTTTTGGCCGCCGAAATCGCAGCTGCGGGCAGCCCGCTGTCAAGGCCCATATCTCCAGCTTCTGTCCGGCAGGCAGCCATTGTCGCCCTTTGGAAACAGCACCGAGCGATCCATCGCAAAACAACACTCGCAGGCCTATTGCACCTCCAATTCGAAGCTGTGCGTCTAACAGCAACCAACCCCTGCCATCAAACGGCCGCACGCCTGGAGCGTTCAATGGCGTAAAGCCCGACAGCAGCTCCGCTCTTTCCGCCTAAGAAGAAAAGGCCGACCGAGCGATGATAAGGCAGTCCGTTGCACTCGTACTCCAGTCTCGAGCTCGGTCCATCAGCAGTAGCGATCCGTATGTCTTCGGATTCATGGATCAACACCTGGGACCACTGGCAGCGCACACACCAGGCTTGACTTGCTGAATCTGTCCAAGCAGACCGATCGCTATCGCCACGAGATAACCCGTATTTGGAGCCGTACTTATGGCCCGAGCGTGACTACCGGCGAAGCCGAGCCCTCAACGGGCATGCTGAGAAGTATCTCGCCCAAGGAGGTTGCCTCGAGCGTCGTCCAAAACCAGCCATCACCGATGGAAGATGCCACCCAGCCACTAAAAGTTTGCAGCGATGATTCCCCGCCGATATCCCGGATGGATGATCAGAGACCACTGCCGGACTACTGTCGCACACCTTCTAACGGCGATGGCGATTGAAGAGCAACTCGCTCCTGCGAAAGGAAGTCGATGGCAGCATTCGCGGACATCACCTTGTCGCCGTCGTTCTTTGTCTCTGTCCCGTCGCCAATCAAACGCAGCTAACAAACACAGAAATTCTAACGCACAACCTCGACGAATCGAACGAATCGGCTCATGACTTGCGAAATCGTAGGTAACCCACTATGTATCCTTGATGACTGAGTGTTTCTCCTACGCAGACCAAACTACTCGGAGCCAAATCATCGACGACTCAACCGCGTCGAAGATTGATGGTCAATTCAAAACCGCCTCGTAAGCCGCGATCGCCGGATTTTGTGGGGAGCAACCACCACGAAACTGAGCTACACATATCTTGGGGCAACCATCTTGGCCAGCCCCTCGGCCGCCGGTGAAAATCCGCCGTTGATGGTCGCCGGACCCGTTGTAACTTTTCTTATGTATCGGGGTCGATTTGAAAATATGTTAAAATAATGGACCGTGACTATATTTTACGTAGGAGCACAGATGATAAAATCTTAACGTCTAGGGTCATTCTGCGAATTTTTAGAAAGTTGAGCTATGTTTTATTATGGGTTGGACTATTTGTTGGGCTTATTATACACGTGGGGCAAACTTTGATCTATTTACACAGCCTAATGTTTTTATTCACTATGCATGTGGGCCTTCTATGATGAATTTTTTTTTGTGTGGGCCTTGATTAATTATATTGGGCTGATGGAGTTATGTTGGATTGCTGGACAAGTTTTATTAGGCCTCTTTCATCTTTTGCTGGAATTATAGAAACAAGACCGAGCTAGTAACATTCACTGCATCGACTAATTATGCCATGTTATGAGCTTGATTTATGCTTTGAAAGTTAACCTTGTATGATTGACGAAATAATATCAACACCGACATGTTCGAACTTAATTGCAAGTTCGCCATTTTCTTTGAGCTATTTGAGTGCAGGGAATTCTCGATGCTACATATCCCGCTCACCGCCTAGTATAACCCCGCCCGAGGATTGAACCAATTCGACGAACGCCACATGAATCTGAATAAGCCCGTGGAAAGGTGCATTCGGGCGGCGGCCTCCTGAGCCCACAATTGTGGCGGACATAAAAGTCCACGGATGTGGCACGAAGACCCGACCTGCTCGGGATAAAAACTCCACGAATTTCGCCCGAAGACCCGACCTGCTCGGGATAGATCTCCACGAACCGAAGACCCGACCTGCTCGGGATAAAAGCCCACGAATGTGGTACGAAACTTGTAAACTCCCTCCTCACAATTGTGGCTCGGAGCCTAAGCATACGAATGCCCCCCACGACTTGAACGCAACAAGCCGACCTTGAGGAGGAATTTGAGAGCGGTACAGATGACAACGCTTGGGACCCGTCGGTATGAATATTTATCCTTTCCATGTTAACATGATTTTAGGAATGTCGATGCTCGGGAAAGACGTATGTTATACTCGAATATTTTACCTATACTACGTCCAAAATTCACTAACACTCTTTTTGGACTATTCGTGAGGGGACTATTTATCCCCGTATTTTATCGGTCCAATATTCGAGCCTAACCGAAAGAGGCGGGTGATAAACGTATTTTCTTACGTTTATATATGTTATATTTAAGTCATTTGCATGATAAGTTAAGCCGTTTTGATTATTTTTTGTGCTATAATATGGTTTCACACAAAATCAAAACGTTTTACGGCAGTTTTTGCGACAGTTTCATATTTCTCAATGATCACGGGGTAAACGATGTCCGATGAACCTGAAATTTTAACCATAGATAGAGGACTCGTTAATCTTGATTCTGACCGAACGGATTTTCAATCCGAGTTCTAGAGCGGGAGATATGAATTTTTGAATGTGCTGCTGTTTTGCAGGAAACAGTCACGGCCGTGAATGACTTGTACGAGGCCGTGAAGAGCACCAGAGAGCTGTTTTCTTACCCGATTGTGTCCGTCGGCCGTGAACATTGACAACCAGGCCGTGAATGATGCTTCGTGGGCCGTGAAAGAGGGTGCTAGAGGCCGTGAAGGCGGGCAGAACCCATTTTCTAACCCCCGAACGCTTCACGGCCGTGAAGGGTAGGATACGAAGCCCGTGAACATGGGCAGAAACATCATTTTCTTCAGGCTTTATGTTGTCACGGCCGTGAGAATGCTATACAAGGCCGTGAACGTTCCATGGCCATTTTAAAAGTCAAGCACGCAACTCATTGAGGCGAATTTTGGAACCAACTTGGAAGAGAAGATCACGTTTGGGACCATATCTCTGCATAAGACAAACCATTCAACTTAATGACACACATGAAATCAGTTTTTGGGGGCTGCAATTAAGACTTTGGAGGTAAAAGATCTTCCCAATATTTCCTCCTTGGAACTCACGTTGAAGAAAATGCACAAGAAGGAAGGAGAAACCTCTATATAAAGAGCCCGCTGAAGAGAAGAAGGAGAGAAGAGGAACGTGAGGTAAAAGGTACACAATTAAGCTCATATATGTACAACACGTTGCCTCATTAAAACCCAAGAACACCTCCATACACATATTTAGTTCGTTCACCACGTGCTCGATAAAACTACTCAGTGAAGGACGAGATTAACTTCGAAGCCGAATTCAGGGAAGCATTTATGATATCTTCGGTGTTAATTACGTGTTTTGTTGTGATCATTATGAGTAGCTCAATATGTGTATTTGAGATGAGATGAACCCTATGCGATCGATCGTATGTTTACGTGTATTTTGATGTTTTGCTATTGTTATGACTCGTTTAAGAACATATGATTTTTGATTATGTCTATGTGATTGAAATTTTCTAGTTAGCTCGATCATGTCTATGTGATTTAGTTATATAGTTGGGAAATCGTGCGCTACGCTCAGAAGAGGGGCGAACGATTAGACCACTCGTACGAGCGGAATAAACTCATCGCTAGAGATAGGTTGAACTACCCCGCCGGATTAGAGTCAAATCTAATAGCGGATTCACCGTGATTTTAATGCGATCATCGATTAAGTAGTTAGGGAAGCTGCCCGGCTACTTAATGCGTTGATTAGTTGTTTGCGAGTCTCGTATGATAAGGCGCAGTTTCGTCAGTCGTATGAATTCGTACGCATGTTGTAGGAATCTCCACGGTCTAATAATAGCGTTGCTTACGTGTACTAGGTATATGTTTTGGTCGAGCTAGGGGGATTCAAAATCTCAAATACGTCTGTTTCCATAAGGGTTTTCCTCTCCATACCATTTTACTCAGTTGTATTTTCAATTATTGTTATTTACCGTCTCAACAACCCAAAAATATTTACTAGATATTTAAACGACGGTTTTCTGAAGTATATAGTTCCTTTGGGTTCGATACTCGAATACTTTGCCATTTCTATGCTATTTCGATAGGTACACTTGCCTGTTGAGCGTAGGATAGTTGTCGATATTCGTTTTATTTTATTACTCGATCCGCTCGATCAAGTTTTTTTGGCGCCGTTGCCGGGGACTATCGATATTAGAAAAACCGTAGTTTATTATTCTAGCTATTTATTATTAAGTATCAAAATCTTTGCTTAGTCGTATTTCTTTTGGTCTAGGTACGTGTACGTAGGTGCATGACCCGAAGGAACCCTACACTACCATTAGTGGAAGGAGACCCGGAGATCGAAAGGACTTTCCGACGCAACGCGCGAGAAAAAAAACGCAAGGCAAGACGTAATGGCGACTCAAAATAACAATGAAATGCCATTGGCTGTGCAAGAACCACCAATGAGAGAACTCTGGAGGAACAATGCCGTAGGAACGATTAGCTCGGCGATAGTACTTCCTCAGGTGCCGGAACAATTTTGAGCTCAAACACCATTGGCTTCAATGCTTCAGGCGACAGCTCAATACGATGGACTCTCCGAGGAAGATGCTTATCGCCACATCCGAGACTTCTTATCCGTGACCGATGCAATACGGGTACAAGGTGTAAGTGCAGATGCCATTCGACTCTACCTATTTCCATTCTCTTTACGGGCAATGCCAAGGAGTGGTTCAACCTACTTCCCGAACGTTCTATCACCACTTGGGACCAGATGCATGCCACCTTCATCAATGTACTTCTTCCCACCTTCCAAGGCTCTCAAACTAAAGATGGACCTCACCGCTTTAAGCAGAAGGAAGGCGAAAATCTATATGACGTATGGACTAGATTCAAAGCGCTTTTGAACCGATTCCCTCAACATGGGATGACGAAGAGCGAGCAAATTCAGCGGTTCCATGAATCTTTAAATGACCATACTGTGCAATTACTAGACGGAGCATGCAACGGAGGCTTATGTAATCTCAGCGCTACGGAGGGTTGGAATCTTTCGAGGACTATAGTGCAAATAGTTTTCGACGAGGGAGTTCAAGCAATCGAGGTAAACCACCGGGATGTATGAAACGTTGCTGAAACTACCGCAATCAACGCCAAGTTCGACGCCCTCCAAACAAATGCAGAACTTTGATGAATGCGCTCTTGCCTATGAAGCCGTCCGTTAACGCTGTTCAATTACAACCCACACCGAGGACTTCCACAACTATTGCGCCTTCTCATTCATATCCGACGTATATTCCGCCATGCGCTACATGCGGAGGAAGCCACGACGCAGCTCACTGTCCCGCTGCTATTACGACTGAGCAAGTCGATTACATGGGAAATTACCAAGGTCAGCGAAACTTCGTTCCAAATCGAGTTCATCCGAATCTGGCCTATGGGAATCAACACAAGCTCCACCGGGATTTCAAATCAAAGTCGCATGGATACCACGGTGGAAATTCCGAAGTTGCCCCTGAAGGTCGCAATGATAAACTGGAGGGAATGCTCGAGAAGCTAATGGGAAAGCTCGACTCTCGCCTGGACAATCAAAGAGGCACGGCTGCAAAACACCGAGTCTTCCCTACGGGCCTTGGAGAAACAAGTTTGGGCAGATTGCCGATCGATCCAACAACGTCCTCCCGGTTCATTGCCAAGCTACACCGAGACCAACCCAAAGGACCACCATGTAAAGGCGGTGACACTTCGTAACGGGAGAGAGCTCGAGGAAGTGCAGAAATAAAGAAGAAGAATGTTGAGCCCGTGAAAGCAAACGTCGAGGCCGACGAAGAAGAAGAGACCGTATCTAAGCCACCTGTCAAGGCATATCAACCAAAAATTCCATATCCGGCGAGACTTAAAAGGGACATCGTTGACGACCAGTTTGGTAAATTTCTTGCAATTTTAAACAATTACATATTAATTTACCTCTTGTCGAAGCTCTTGCGCAGATGCCACGTTGGGCAAAGTTTTTTAAGGATCTTATCACAAACAAACGCAAGCTCGAAGACGTGTCCACAGTCGAACTACGAGGGGAGTGCTCCGCGATCCTACAAAGCAAATTCCGAAGAAGTTAAAAGATCCAGGGAGTTTCACTATACCTTGTTTATATGGGATCTTGTTGTACATAAGGCATTGGCTGACTTAGGTGCAAGTATAAATTTAATGCCTTATTCGATGTTCAAGAAACTCGGCTTAGGAGAACCCAAACCTACTAGGATGAGTTATACAATTAGCGGATAGATCTGTTAAATATCCTAGGGGTATTATCGAAGACGTTCTTGTTAAAGTTGATAATTTATCATTCCTGCAGATTTCGTAATTCTCGACATGGAGGGAAGATGAAAATATTCCTCTAATCTTAGGAAGACCCTTCCTCGCTACGGAGGGACTATGGTCGATGTTCGTAACGGAACATTGACATTAACCATAGATAGTGAGGAAAGTGACATTTGATATGGCCGAGTCCATGAACAATGCCGAGAAGTTTAGACGATAAATGTTTTTATATGCATGGAATGAATTCTTATCATTGCAGGACTGTCGCAACCCGATTCCTTTATCTCGAAGCAAGAAATGGAGGAAAAAGAAGAACTCCAGAAGGAAGAGCTGAAAGATGATCTACCCCCCAGCCAAGTACATATATATGATGATGTTAAGGAGGAACCAACGATCGATGTGCAAAAGAGCAGCGAAGAAAACCGCGAGAAAAGCTCGGTCGAGAACCACCAACACTCGAGCTCAAGCAATTGCCAGATCACTTGAATAAACGCTTTCCTTGAGGGAAATGCAAAGCTTCCGTAATCATTTGCATCAAATCTGGAGAAAGAGCAGAAAATTATGCTCTTAGGTAGCACACTACGGAGCACAAGAAGGCGCTCGCATGGAAATAGCTGATATCGAGGAATCAAGCCCGGCGTTTTGCATGCATAAATTCTGATGGAGGACGACTTCAAACCGGTGATACAACACCAGAGGCGTCTGAACCCCAACATGAAGGAGGTAGTTAAGGCCGAGGTAATTAAACTGCTCGACGCGGGAGTGATTTACCCAATCTCGGACAGTGCATGGGTGAGCCCAGTTCAGGTAGTGCCGAAAAAAGGAGGAATGACGGTTGTACCCAACGAGAAAAATGAACTCATTCCAACGAGGACTGTCACGGGATGGCGCGTTTGCATTGACTACCGCAAATTAAAACGCAACGCGAAAAGACCACTTTCCTCTTCCTTTTATTGATCAAATGCTTGAACGGTTGTCTTGTCATGAATTTTATTTGTTTTCTCGATGGACTTTCAGGTTATTTGCAGATTCCCATTGCCCCCGAGGATCAGAGAAGACGACGTCACCAGTGCCCATTCGGGACATTCGCCTACCGACGGATGCCTTTTGGACTTTGCAATGCTCCGGCCACCTTCCAACGTTGCATGATGGCTATCTTCGATAAACTAATAGGTGACGGAATGGAGGTATTCATGGATGATTTTTCGATTTTTGGTGACTCATTTGAGGTATGCTTATTTAATTTAAAGAAAGTACTTCAGCGATGCGAGAAACAAACCTTGTGCTAAATTGGGAGAAATGTCATTTTATGGTAGAGAGGGTATTGTTTTAGGTCATAAAATATCGTCGAGAGGTATCGAGGTAGATACAGCTAAAATAGAAACCATAGAACGATTACCTCCACCTTCGTCGGTAAGGGCCAATTAGAATTTCCTAGGACATGCGGGTTTTTATCGTAGATTTATCAGGATTTTTCTAAAATTGCTAGGCCTTTAACTCGTTTACTTGAGAAAGACGTACCTTTACGAATTTACACCCGAATGCTGAATGCATTTTCCATACTTAAGGATAAGCTAATCAACGCCCCTGTTATGGTAGCCCCCGATTGGAGCTTACCATTCGAACTAATGTGCGATGCAAGCGATTTTGCAGTAGTTGCAGTTTTAGGGCAGCGACGGGAAAAACATTTTCAGCCGATACACTATGCAAGCAAAACTCTAAACGAGGCACAGGCGATTACACTACCACGGAAAAGGAGTTGCTCGCAGTCGTGTTCGCCGTCGATAAATTCCGTCCGTATCGCGTTCTCTCAAAAGTCATCATCTACACGGACCATTCAGCCCTCAAACACCTCTTCGCGAAGCGGATGCAAAACCAAGGCTGTACGATGGATTCTGTTACTCCAAGAATTTGACGTGGAATTTTCGTGACCAAAAAGGTAGCGAGAATTTGCGCAGCCGATCACTTGTCAAGACTTGAAGGCGCAGCCCACGAGGTACCAACAACGAAGTCATCCGAGACCACTTTCCCGACGAGCATTTATATGCTATACGTGAGGTATTCGATGAAATCCCATGGTATGCCGATTTTGCTAATTATCTTGTCGCTAGGATCATGCCAAAAGGATACACAAATCACCAGAAGAAATTCTTCTCGGATTTGAAGTATTATTTTTGGGATGATCCATATTTGTTTAGGGTTTGCGCAGACAAGATAATCCGGCGATGCGTGTCCTTTTCCGAGACGATTAAAATCTTGACCATTGTCATTCCGGCCATGTGGAGGACATTACGGAGGTAATCGACTGCACAAAAGGTACTCGAATGTGGTTTTTATTGGGCCTACGATTTTTAAAGATGCTCAAAATACGTGGAGGGAATGTGATAGGTGCCAACGGACAGGTAATATTTCTAAACGGAAGAAATGCCACAAAATTTTATTCTTGTATGTGAAATATTTGATGTTTGGGGCATTGATTTTATGGGTCCGTTTCCTACGTCTTTCAAGAATCGATATATCCTAGTTGCGGTTGATTATGTTTCAAAATGGGTAGAAGCACAAGCGCTACCTACTAATGATGCTAGGGTAGTCGTTAAATTTTTGAAAACATTATTTTCTCGATTTGGCTCACCTCGTTGCATAATTAGCGATAAAGGTACGCATTTCTGTAACACTCATTTTGCAAGGACGCTCGAAAAATACGGCGTGAAACATAGTGTTACCACGGCGTACCATCCTCAGGCGAGCGGCACAAGCAGAAGTCGTAAACAGGGAGCTAAAGCGTATACTCGAAAAGACCGTGGAGCACCATAGGCGAGATTGGCCAGAACAAGCTGAACGATGCCTTTATGGGCGTACCGGACAGCATACAAGACGCCTATCGGATCCACGCCCTACAGACTTTTTACGGAAAATCTTATCATTTACCCGTAGAGCTAGAACACCAAGCATATTGGGCTCTAAAAGAGCTAATTTTGATTTGAATAGTGCAGGTGAAAAGCGAAACTTGCAGATCAACGAGCTCGACGAGTGGAGGCAAATGGCTTACGAGAGTACTCGCCTCTACAAAGAGCGTACGAAGCAATATCATGATCGAAGGATCATGAAGCGGGAGTTCCAAGAAGGCGACCAGTCTTGTTGTACAATTCTCGGCTGCGATTATTCCCAGAAAACTGAAGTTGAGGTGGTCGGGTCCATTTACGGTGACCCGAGTGTTTTCCTACGGGACGGTCGAGATCACACACCCAGAAAAAAGGGACTTTCAAGGTGAATGGGCGGCGTCTCAAGCATTACTACGGCGGTGACATCGAAGCACTCGGGACGGAAACGATTCACCTCCTCACACCACACAACGCTAAAATCCTCTGAACTATGTCAGCTAAAGACATTAAAGAAAGCGCTACTTGGGAGGCACCCCAAGCCTATCTTATTTTTTTTTTTTTTTCGGTTATTTCTATGGTATTTTTCAGTTTTTATGATTACGTTTTTCGATGATCGCAGGGAATTCTAATCTCAAGTGTGGGGAAGGAGTCATAGAAGCTGCACGCCGGACTATTCAGGGAAGTTTGCTTGTCTATTTATTTCCTCTTCCGTGTGTTACATAATTATTACGTTGAGGGCAACGTAAATCTTAAGTGTGGGGAGGGAATTTCTGCGAAATTAATGCAAACATCTTATATGTGCATGACTTGATTTTTGGTATAAATTTTTTCGAAAATTGGCATTAACTTTTTTCAAAAATCATGTTTCCTTCAATCAAAGGGTGATTTCATGTTAGAAATCTTGTGAGTAATTAGGATACATATGCGAGTCGACTTCTTTCTTACATAGATAAACTTGGCGATACCTGAGAGATTCGCACACATAACCCTATTTTTGTGAGATTTTTGAGCCTACGAGCTTTTCGCTCATTTCTTTGGTTGTGTGAATCATGCTTAGTTTATTTCTCTTCAGAACTTGCTTGTGTATTACGTTTTGAAACTACTTGACGTGTGATTGCGTGAAATGAGGAAGGCATTAGGAATTCAGTCCATAGCCAAAGTATCCGACCACGGCTTGATCACCGTAGTTAGCCACTTTGAGCCTGAGCCTTTTATTTGTGAAAAACCGTATTATAAATTGCCGACCCTGATTAAGCCTTCAGAATAAAACCCGTTGGAGCGATAGTAGAGTGGAGGGGTGAGTGCCCGGATTTAAGAAGCGCAACCCGTACTAATTTCCGAGCTGATGTCAAAAAAAAAAAAAAAAAAAAAAAAGGAAAAAAGAAGAAGAAAGAGAGAGAGAAAAAAAAAGATATATGACTAAGAACCCTTCCTCCGATAATCTTTCACTCTCGAACCATATTACCTATTTCCTAGATCGAGAAGTCGAAAGAAGAAGGGCTTGGTGAAAACAAAAAAAAAAAAAAAAGAAGAGACGAATGCAAAGGAAATGGAGGTAGGACGAGAACGATGGATTTGGCGAATTCGAGATGATGGCATTATTCCGACACGACTATTGCTCATATCCTTTTTACGCTTATTCATTACATTTCTTACATATCTCAGCAAATATACTACCCGATCAAAGTCCTTCTGATTCACGCTTGATCATTGAAATTGGTAGAGTTACGAATCATTTGCAAGCTATATGATAGGGATTAGATTAGTGCATGACCCTAGAGATATCACCGACATCTTAACCCATACACTTAGTGATTTGAGTGAATCTTTGTGAAGTGCGGATCTTGATAGGTATTTCTAAGGAAGTC
>JAPQWV010001566.1:0-81743 GCA_027422505.1 Craterostigma plantagineum
TACGGGACCCCCTTCAAAGTGGTATCAGAGCCTACGCTGACATTACTAAGCGCTGAAGATCATCTACAATGGATGTTACAAGCTCAAACCATCTAGCCAAAAGTCCCTGTGTTAGACGGTTCCAATTATGCTATTGGAAGGTTCGTGTGCGCCAATGCATAAAGTCGATAAATACTCATGCTTGGGACGCTATTCTCAATGGGTATACGACACCCAAATCTGCCCCCGATGCTGATGGCGAAGTCGTAGATAAGCCTTTCGAGCAGTGGACGATCGCGAGAGAAGAACGCGGCCGAATACAACGACAAAGCACTCAACGCCATCTTCTCATCCGTGGACATGTTTATGTTCAAGATCATCCAGAATTGCTCTAATGCTCAAGATGCGTGGGATCTTCTCCAGAAGTACTGTGAAGCCGACGCTAGTGTGCGTGAAACCAAGCTTCGCTCCTCCTTAGTCAGTTCGAGAACATCAGAATGAAGGAAGACGAAGATATCAGCACGTACTTTGGAAAGCTGTTGACGATCTCAAGCGAGTGCGCCAGCTGGAGATCCTATGAAAAATAAGGTATTAAACTCTAAAGCTCTTCGTACACTAATCGAAAAATTCAATGTGAAGGTATCGGGACGAGGAGTCATACAACCTAGCAAACATGAACTTCACCGTCTTGATGAACATCTTGAAAAACTTCGAAACCAATCTTGAAGTCCAAAGGAGCGCCGCACGAGGAAAGAGTGTTGCACTGGTCAGCCAGCCATCGAAGGAACAGATTGAGTTCGATCCCAACAACGAAGAGGACATGGCCATGGTTGTGAAGAGATTTGCGAAGTACTTCAAAAAGAAGAATGTTGTGCAGAATGTTGGCCCAACATTCAGAAAAGGCCAGAATGCACAAATTGAAACGTCTTCTGCTCCTCGTTCGTTAAGCGCAAGCCATTTGGGAAATCTGATGGAAAGAAGAAGAATATCAATTATGAGTCAGTGAGATGCTACGAATGCCAAGGTTGGTGCCACTTTGCCAACGAATGTGCAAACACACTTCGCAAGCATGGAAAGGCCATGTGGATCGACCTTTCAGACGATGAAGATGAAGAACCTGCTATGAGGAGAATAAGCAATCATCTGTTACTATCCAGTCCTTCTCTGACGACGAAGGAGATGAAGATCATCATATGCCTTCACTGCGTAACTGATGTTGAGCCAACATTGGACTCAACATCTGCGAAATTAATTATTTCGATTATGATGACTCAAACTGTGTTGATGGGTATTTGAGTTTGATGATGCAGGAATAGTAACTAATGTTCGTGATGATGTTCAGACTGAGGATGCCTTCAAACAACTTTTGACCGAATAAATATGCGAAGAACACAGTGAAAAAGTTGGAGTTGGACACGGTAAAGGTAATGAAACGCTCATGGGGTCTACGCAGAAGGTAAGTAAAGACGAGATTGGGCAGAATGTTGACCCAACTTGTTACCGTTCTGTGATTGGCAGTTTATTGTACTTATCTGCGAGTAGACCTGATATAATGCATAGTGTTTGCGTATGTGCTAGATATCAGTCTGAACCTAAAGTACGCATCTTAATGCTGTTAAGCGAAATTCGTTATGTGAGTGGATCGTGTAGCTTAGGACTATGGTTCTCAAAGATACTAATTTGAGTCTTGTAGGCTATAGCGATGCTGACTGGGAGGTGATGAAGATGACCGCAAGAGTACAAGTGGCGGCTGTTTCTTCCTAGGTAATAACTTAGTTGCATGGTATAGCAAGAAACAAAACTGTGTGTCCTTGTCTACTGCTGAGTCCTACGTTGCTGCGGTAGCTGTGTACTCAATTATTATGGTTAAATAGCATGTTATGTGACTATGGGTTAGAGTGCGAATCCGTTCTTATGTATTGTGATAACCTTAGTGCCATTAACATCTTAGGAACCCCATTCAACACTCACGTACGAAGCATATCGACATTAGGCATCATTTTTTGAGAGATATGGTCGAAAAAGATAGTTAGTGCATATTGAGCATATTGACACTAAGAATCAGGTAGCAGACATATTCACGAAAGCATTGGATTCTGAAAGGTTTTCGGACTGAAGAAATCCATAGGTTTGCACATGTTAGTTTAAATGTTGGTCCAACATTTGGATCAGCATAGCATATGTCGAATTTGATGGTTACTGCTTTACTTTTGATTCGATATTCTGTTCGGTTTTCCTGTGAAAATGACTTGATTCTTCTTGATTGGTCCCAAAATGAACCCGATCCCTTTTTAAATGCTCTTGGTAATACGTTCCTAGGTACACGACATTCGCTGTGACGATGTACTTATTGCGACTAAAAACCAATCCTTATTTTGAAAGCATGCTCATAAACTCTCGGCTAGATATAGGTTTTTGGTAATAAATTCCTTAGGTACACGGCATTCGCGGTGACGATGTATACTATGCGACAAAAGGCCTAACCTTGAGGCTGAGGGGTATAAGGGGGGCTGCATAAATTTCTCGGATATTTGAGGTGAAAGGGTAGAAATAATGAGAACTGATTTTGAGAAGAATTCGAGCAGATAAGTCTAGGATTACGGAATCAGGATGTTGAGTCAAATGTTAGGGCAAACATACTGTCAGTTTGATATTGCTACATTTTGTGCTTTCGTTTTATTTGTGTCTGTCTTTAGTACTGCATTTGTTAGTCTTGTGTGTCTATGTTAGAAATCTCTCAGATTTGCATTAGAACCCTCGAAGAACAGCTCGTTACACTTGTCTCGAAGTGCTCATCAAATTCGCTCAAACGGTTAGTATTTCTTGATTCTACCTTGACTTTTGACTAGTTGTTTTTGGTTGAATCGTGATTGAAAGCTCCTATTTACTTGCATGACTTAGTCTTTGAACTGCTTTGTGTGCTCGCATGAAGAATGAGTCCATTACTATTTTTAGATCCACGCTTTGAAAAATCGTGACCTAGCTTTATTTTATCCAACAATACGGTTTTTCATTTGGATTTCAACGGTTATTTTTCCGTTGGATTCCTGTTTGCTCCTTGATGTGACTTAGTCATCTCTCACAGGTTGTACATTCTGTTCTCATCATCTTTTTGGATTTATCTTTGATTTCTTTATGGCGAACTAACTTGTTTCTGAGCCTCAGAATGTTGGCCCAGATGTTAGTCCCACATTTACCTCAACATCTGCAAACTAGCTAACAGAGTAGTTCTCTGAGTTTTTTTCTTTCTTCCCAAAAAGGGGGAGAAGGTTGTGCAGATAAGAAGGGGTAGATAAGGAAATTCAGGGGGAGCAGAATAAGGAGCCTAACAAATAGGGGGAGCTGACCAAGAAGGAGAAGCAGTCGAGAAAGCATTAGAAGGAAACTCCATACTCCATTGAGAGTGAAGCTCCGATTCTTTCTCTTTTGCGTGCATCATCGATTTTTTCTCTGATTTTATTTTGCATGTCGAGAAATTTGTTTTACTATATGCATGCTGATTTGCGTCTCCGATATGTCTACATGTGTGCCACCTACTTGCCAGATATTTTATTTTGCAGATTTGCCTAAATACCGTTTCTTTGCATGCCTGACTTTATGGTTATTTTGTGCATGCTGATCTAGTTAATTCTGCTTGTGTGAACCCGGCCTACGTATGAACTGTTAATATTTTGCAGATGTTTAACTTAAGACCTTGTTATGGCTATGTACTATTGTCGTAGTACTTTGAATAGTTTTTTGTGCTATTCTGTTTTTCGTCTAACTCTAACCATGTTTTAATGTTTGTGGTTGAGTAGATGTGGCCTTCAGGGGGAGCTTTGTTAAAATGACTTCTGCTTTGGTTTTGAGAAGAAAGATAAAAAGGGGGAGATTGTTAATGTTGAGCTTTCAGCAATGGAATGTGGGGTAACATTCTAGTCAACATCTGTTGGCCGAGAATGTTCCCTATCTCAGTTTTATCTTCATGCCCAAAACTAATTTTATTGATGAAGTGGCATTTTTCTAGTATTATGCAGGATATGGATAAGTGCTGGAAGCAATCAAATCATGTGGAACGAGTGTGGATAAGCTAGAGCGAAAATAGGAAAGGAGCATGCTAAAAATAGAAGACTTGGAGCTAAGTGAAGACCAAGCTCTTGGGAGTGACCAAGTCGTCCTAAGACGTTCATCAACTGTCCAATTTCACTTAGTGGACGTTAGTGGACGTATGGGTGGTCATCAAGTCGTTGAAGAAGTCTCTTACAAGTTGAAGACCTATATAAGTCGAAGGACTTAATCATTTGAAGGCACGACGAACAACGAGCGAGAAAAGGCTTTCGAGCGAGCATTATACTTCAAAGAGAGATTGTCTTTTTAAGTCTAGCTTTTCAGAGATCAGGAGATCTTTGTAGTTTGTAGAATCGTTTTTGATTCGTAGGTTTTTGCTAGACGTTTTTAACTATCCTTTTGATAGTTTGTAATCCATCTTTCTAGTGGATTTTTGCGCCTTGAGGCACGCAGCAAGTTATTTGACTTGCTGCACAAAATCATCTCTTGAGTTCATTTCGTTTCGTCTTTACTTTACTACCATTTCCGCTGTGCATAAAAGTGAGAGTGAGTGTTCCAACATCACGCCTAACATCAGTTTACTACTAGTGTTTTTTACATCCATTTCATACGGGACCCCCTTCAGAATCGACTCGATCGCACCTACCAAACGGGGTGTTCCTCTTCGTGTTTTGCAAAGGAAGATTTGATCGAAGGGTCGGCTCGGGGGTGGGCTGTTGCCAGACTTCTATACCTAAAGGCGTTTGGATGGTTAACTTGACTTTGAATAGTTACTATAATTACACGGATGTTTCAGATTTCGACAGCTGCGGTTATGCTTTTGTTGCTGAGGTGAGGGCTTTTAACTTCTCGGCGAATATTCTTACGAGCTTGAGGAACGTCACAGAGCTTCCAATGGTGTTCGATTGGTCCATGGGTAACGGGACTTGTGAAGAGGCGAGGACGAATATTTCGAGCTATGCGTGCAAAAGCGACATTCAGAGTGCTATAAGCCGGACAATTCTTATGGCTATAGATGTTCTTGCTCAAAGGGTTATGAGGGAATCCATATATAGCAACTGGTAGTTGTCAAGGTACGATTTTTTTCGTCGCATTGACTTAAGTTTTTGGCCAGCTATTTTATGCTGTCTTGGTATAATATGTATCATTTTTTGGCAGACATAGACGAACGCCAGTTGAATCTCCACAACTGTGAAAGGAAAGAGTACTGTAAGAACGCGCCAGGAAATTTTACCTGTGTGTGTCCGAAAGGTTACAGAGGAGATGGAATAAAAGGGGCGAAAGGATGTTATCGCAGCGAGTCACTTGTACTAAGACTCGTTGCAGGTGAGTTCATACGACAGATGATCGTTTCAAGTTTTGCATCCATGATAATTTGCTCAGCAAGTTAAAACTAAACGGTTTGATTGTTTTGCAAATAGGGGTTTCTTTAGGGATCGTTGTCCTGATTCTATCAGCTTGTGGTTGCACTTGGAACTAAAGCAAGAAACTTAGTTCAAATGAGCGAAAGGTTCTTCCGACAAAACGGTGGAATTCTTCTCCAAGAAAAGCTTGCCCGAATGAGATCCTCCGACACCGCAATAATCTTCAGAGAAACTGAGCTACAAATGGCAACTAACAATTTCCACAGCAATAATATCATCGGTCAAGGCGGTTCGAAATCGTGTACAAAGGTATATTATCTGATAATCCAATCGTCACATTAAAAACGCCCAAACAAGTGAATCAGAACCTAGACGATAGGATGCAAGTCGAACAGTTCGTAAACGAGGTAACAATCCTCTCACAGATCAACCACAGAAATTTCGTCAAGTTACTAGGTTGCTGCGTCGAAACTCAAGTTCCTTTATTAGTGTATGAGTTCGTCGCAAATGGCACGCTCTTCGAGCACATACATGACAAGTCAAGGTCTCGTTTTCTTACATGGGACATACGTTTAAGAATCGCCACCGAGGCTGCCAATGTACTTTCTTACCTACACTCTTCTGACTTCTACTCCGATCATACACAGAGATGTAAAGTCTGCAAACATACTCTTAGACCATTACTTCATCGCTAAGGTCTCAGATTTTGGAGCTTCGAGATTTTTCCCTCTAGATCAAACACAGATGAACACTATGGTTCAAGGGACGTGGGGCTGCTTAGATCCCGAGTACATCGTAACGACTCAATTGACCGAAAAGAGCGACATTTACAGCTTTGGAGTCGTACTCGTCGAGCTTTTAACTGGGATGAAGGCGTTGAGCTACTTCAGGTCAGAAAAGGATCGTAACCTAGCCAACTTTTTCCTTTCCGCTATGAAAAAAGAAAGGCTATTTGAGATACTCGACGACAGTATTGGGGGCACCAAAGGTAACAACGTGGGGGACATTGCAAGGGTGGCCTTGCCAGCAAAACGCTGCCTTTGCTTGAGAGGCGAAGATAGGCCCAATATGAAGGAAGTGTCCATGAGTTAGAAGCGCTAGGTAGACACGAAGGAAAACCCTCGTGGGAAAAACATGTCGACGATTCGTCTGAATTGTTGCTTGGATTTGGCGGATTTGTCGGTAATGATTTAGTGGGTAATGATACTTCCTCGAGCGCTGCTTTTGACAGTCTTCAGATTGATATGATGCTTGAAGAACATGGTGGACGATAAACGAAATGCATGGTGGTGGTAAACATAGATTAAGCATACATGCATGGGATCGGTTTTTTTTTTCTAATGAAGTTGATTAAACTAAATGTGTTCTCTTGTAGACCGTTTTGCAAGTATGATGACTGTATCCATGTGTTTATTCGTTTGCAGAGTAATTACTGCTATAGGATGTTTGTCATGTAATAAGGAAAACTTAGAAAGACACCATGTTTTTCTGGCGAAGCCCCTCCGTGCTTAAGTCAGTTCATTTCTTTGTTTCCGATCTTTCGGAAAGAAGAATGATTAAAGAGCGTAAACCCTAAAAAGTAAGTGTATCTGTGAATTTACAATGACGAGAATGAGAGGATATCTAACTTACCAAATTTTGTTCGCCGACTTTTGAAATATACATGGATCGAGCGCATTCTAAGCATCCACGCCTTTCGAAAAAATAGCATAACCACCTAACAACTGCGTTCCAACCCTCGCGATTTCCTCGGGAAATATTCCGACCTTTTCTTGACAACATAAAAAATCTAAAAAAGTGTGTTCATCCAAATCCCTCGGGGGAAAGCTATTAATTAGGCATATTTTCCCTCGAGGATAGTCTTCTTATTAGCTCCAAGTATTAGCAGCATCATTTATCGAGGGGTCTCTTCGGGCAAGAAACCTAATTTTTCCGAGGAAGCGCGCCTCGACGTTTAGATTACTGGCTCATTGGTTGGCTTTGTCAGATATTTTACCATATGATAAATCCCGGTGGCAACAAAGTTTAAATTCAATAATTTCGTAACAGCAGAATGGTTATTAAATTGAACAAAACGATATATGTGCTCATACAAAATCTACTTTTCTTATTACATGACAAACATATCTTACTCCACATACACAATACACAACACAACATCAACAGGGATCCAATGTCACTTGAGTAATAAAAACTGTCGACAGGAGAACACGTGTGGTTTAATAATCTTTAAGCAATATACAAATCCAAGCAAAGATTCAACCATACGCATGTCTTGACCATCCCTATCTATCTCTCCACTCTCTTCTTCAGGCTAAGCATCATGTCAATCTGAAGACTGTTGAAGGCAGCACTCGAAGAAATATCATGACAAGCTTCATACCCGACAAATCCAAGCGAAGATTGAGACGACTCGTCGACATGTTTCCCCCATGGCGAGGGTTTTCCTTGGCGTGTAGCTAGGGATTCTAACTCAGTCGACACTTCCTTCATATTGGGCCTATCTTCGCCTCTCAAGCAAATGCAGGTTTCGCAAGCAAGGCCACGCTCACAATCTGCTGCTTCTTGTGTCCCTTGGTTCCACCAATACTTTCGTCGAGCACCTCAAATAGCCCATCTCTTTGCATGGCAGAAAGGAAAAAGTTGGCTAGATTTTGATCCTTTTCTGATCTGTCGTAGCACAACGCCTTCATCCCAGTTAAAAGCTCAACGAGTACGACTCCAAAGCTGTAAACATTGCTCTTTTCGGTCAGTTGAGTCGTTAGCATGTACTCAGGATCTAAGTAGCCCCACGTCCCTTGAACCATAGTGTTCATCTGTGTTTTGATCTACCGGGAAAAAAATATCGAAGCTCCAAAGTCTGAGACCTTAGCGGTGAAGTTGTGGTCTAATAGTATGTTTGCAGACTTCACATCCCTGTGTATGATCGGCGTAGAAGCCGAAGAGTGTAGGTAAGAAAGTACATTGGCAGCCTCGGTGGCGATTCTTAAACGTATGTCCCATGTAAGAAAACGAGACCTTGACTTGTCGTGTATGTGCTCGAAAAGCGTTCCATTTGCGACGAACTCATACACTAACAAAGGAACTGGGGTTTCGACGCAGCAACCTAGTAACTTGACAACGTTTCTGTGGTTGATCTGTGAGAGTATTATGACCTCGTTTACGAACTGTTCGACTTGCATCTCGTCGACTAGGTTCGGATTGACTAGTTTGGGCGTTTTTACTGCGACGATTAGATTGTCTGTTAATATACCTTTGTACACGATTGCAAAACCGCCTTGACCGACGATATTATTGTTATTTGGGTGATCAAAATTTAGTGCCCTCACGGTAAACAAAAAAAAGATGAGATGCTCTCACTTGCTCTTTCTTCTCCGTTTGTTTTTTCTGCTCACCTCAACTCTCGCACAATTGTTTATAAATAATCCTCACAATGTTATATTTTGATGCTCATGCAAGAAGAAAAGAGGAAAGAGGCTACATAAAAAATATTATCTTGCTCACTTGCTCTCTTCTACGCCAATTGCTCACAATTTATAGAAATGTAAAGTACAAGAATCCAAAACATAAACTTCAACAAAACAAACTTTTAGACTTTCCACGTTATCTTTATCTCTTGATATTGATTCCTTGTCATACATGTATTCCTTATTTTCTTCAATTGTGTGCCGATGTTAGGTGTGGCCGATTTCCTCCTTTTTATTTTCATATTGAGATTATTCAACAAATACCGCCCTTAATCTCAATGCCTTGCGTCCTTCATTCCGAGCATCCATTTAAGATTTTCAAAAACATTTGTCAGTAGCGGCTTAGTGAAAATATCTGCAACTTGATCCAGACTTGCTACGTGCACCATCTTCACTTCTCCATTTTTTACGTGCTTCCTAATAAAATGGAACCGGGCATCAATATGCTTGCTTCTCTCGTGATGAACAGGATTTTTCGCTAACTCAATCCCCGATTTATCATCTACTCGAATTTCGGTTGGCTCGACTTGTTGAAGGTTCAACTCGAGCAACAAATTTCTCTGCCAGGATTGCGTGACAAACACACCAAGATGATGCCACGTATTCTGCTTCACAGGTTGATAGAGTCACGATCGGTTGCTTCTTTGATAGCCACGTGAACGTTGTGCTTCCTAGGTAAAATACGTAGCCACCCGTGCTTTTGCGATCATCGATATCTCCACACCAATCACTGTCCGAATATCCGATCAGTTTGCCGTCGCTCGCCTTTGAATAAAATAGACCTAATGATTGTGTTCCTCGAATGTATCGAAGAATCCTCTTTATCGATTTCAGATGTGACTGCCTTGGTTCTTCCATGTAGCGGCTAACGACTCCGACGCTATAAGCGATGTCGGGTCTCGTGCAAGTTAAGTATCGTAGACTTCCCACGAGACATCGATATTCGGTTGCGTTTACTCCTTGTCCTCCCTCAAACTTGGCTAGCTTTATTCCAAGTTCCATCGTGTAGCTACCGGCTTGCTTTCCTCCATTTTATTCTTCTTTAATATGTCCTTCGCATACGATTCTTGTGACACGAAGATTCCCGTGCTTCGTTGCTCGACTTCGAGACCAAGAAAATATTTCATTAGTCCCAAGTCCGTCATCTCGAACTCTTTCGTCATCACCTTATTGAATTCGTTGATTATTTTTCTCGCTGCTTCCCATGAAAATAAGATCATCGATATAAAGAGCGACGATGATCATTTCACTTCCTTCTCTTTTGACGTATAACGCATGCTCAAACGGACATTGCTCGAATTTGTTCCTTTTGAAGTACCCATCGATCCGAGTGTTCCAAGCTCGCGGCGCTTGCTTCAGCCCATAAAGCGCTTTCTTTAATTTTAGCACTTTGCCTTCTCTCGATTTTGACTATCCCGGCGGCTGCTCACGTAGACTTCTCCTCAAGCTCCCCGTTCAGAAAAGCGGACTTCACGTCCATTTGATAGATCGGCCAACTAAGTTGTGCAACTGGGCAAGGAGCAAGCGGATTGTTTCCATTCTTGCAACTGGAGCGAAAACTTTCATCATAGTCGATTCCCGCTCGTTGTCTGTAACCCTTCGCCACCAATCTTGCCTTGTAACGTTCGATTGAGCATTTATTTTCTTTTTATATACCCATTTTACTCCTATGGTTTATGCCCGTGTGGCAATTCTACCAGCTTCCAAGTGTCATTTTTTTCAATCGCCTTGATCTCCTCGTCCATCACCGTTTCCATCTCTTGTCTCTTACGCTTCTTCGAAACTAATTTGTTCCGAGTCGGCCAGTAAGCAGACTAGGTGAACCTGTTCGGTTGTTTCGTATAGGTCCTGCATGCTTCGCATCCTGGGCTGTCTTGGTTCGTCCTCCTCCATATTTTTTGAGATGAAATTGAGACAGACGTTGGTGCAACACTCGATGGTTCTCCAGGCGTTGTGTTTTCTTCAATGTTCCAGCTCCACGAACTTTCTTCGTCTACTCGAACATCTCGACTTACTATCACCTTTTTATTTTTTGGATCATACAGCCGGTACGCCTTCGTCTTCTCATCGTACCCAATAAAAACAAGCTTTCTACTGTTGTCGTCCAGCTTGGTTCTTTTCTGGTCAGGTACATGTGCATACGCCACGCTTCCAAAAATTTTGAAGTGCGCTACGGTCGGTTTCTGGCCACTCCATGCTTCTTGTGGTGTTCGATTCTCGAGGCTATGATGTGGGCATCGATTTTGAATGTACACGGCACATTGTACTGCCTCGGCCCAGAAGTCCTTTGGCATCTCTTTGCTTTTCAACATTGATCGAACCATGTTGAGTATGGTACGATTTTTCCTTTCAGCCACGCCATTTTGTTGAGGCGAATATGGGGCGGTGAGGAATCTCCTAACGCCATGTTCCTCGCAAAAGGCTATGAAAGCACCCGACATGTACTCTCCACCTCGGTCTGAACGGAGCGCCTTGATTTTTGAACTTGTCGCATTCTCGGCCATGGTCTTGAATTTTTTAACGTCTCCAGCGCTTCCGATTTTTCTTTCAAGAAATATACCCAAGTTTTTCTCGAGTAGTCGTCGATGAACGTGATGAAGTATCTTTTTTCGCTAAATGATGCTGGCGTGATAGGTCCGCATATATCGGTATGTATCAGCTCGAGCGGTTTGGTTGCTCGAATTCCTGCTTGCTTTTGAAACGACGTCCGCGACTGTTTGCCAATCACGCAACTTTCGCAAAGTTTCTTTTCTCCCTCTATCACCGGCATTCCGTGCACCATGCCGCGCTTGGAGAGCTCTTTCAGGCCTCCATAGTGTAGATGCCCAAAACGCATATGCCACAAATGATCTTTGTCCCCCAAGTTAACTTGCAGACATTTTCTTGTATTGTCTTCAGGTTGAGTTTGAATATTCGGTTCCTTTCCATCTCGACCGTGCAATTATTCGACCATCTTTGTTTCGTAGTTGTAGTGAGCGATCTTCATGAACACCGAGCATCCATTTTCAAGCAACTGCCCCCATGCTTAAAATGTTGGCTTTTAGATCTGGTACGAAGTTGACATCCTCGACCGATCCTTGTTTGCCATCATTTTGAGTGAAAAATATTTTCCTCGGCCTTTGACTTCTATCTTCGATGCGTCTCCAAAAGAAACATGTCCGTCATCGATTTTCTTTAAAACAGTGAAGAGATGTTTGTGCCCGCTCATGTGATTGCTAGCGCGGTGTCGACATACCACACCATGTCGCTGGTTGAATTTTTATCTTCGATCGCCATTAAGAGAACGCCATCGTCTTTTGGCTCGTCATGTGCGACTAGGTTCGCATTTTCATCCACCTTCTGTTGGACCAATAGTCCTTCGCAAAATGTCCGAACGTTCCGCAATTGTAGCATTCAACGCTTGGTTGATTTGAGCAGCCGCCACGTCCTCGTGTTCGACCTCGTCCTCTCCAATTTTGGTTGTTGTTTTGTCATTCTTTTTCGTGATTGTAGCCTCGTCCTCGGCCTGTGCTTTGACCGAAACCACGTCCTCGTCCTCGACTATGGTGTGTATACAACGTGTCGTCATTTAAGGACAATTTCGTCTGTAGGGCCTCGTCTAAAGACTCCTGCTTCTTCTTTTTCTTTCGTTGCTCGTGAGCTTCGAGCGAACTAGAAAGTTCATCGACCGTCATCTTCTCAAGATCTTCGGATTCTTCAATTGCGCACACCACGTTCTCGTACTCGTTCGTTAAAGATCGCAAGATTTTCTCGACGACTCGGGCATCAGTTAGGACCTCGCCATTTCTCTTCAGCTGGTTGGCGACGGTTTGCACTCTCGTTATATACTCGGACACGCCTTCGCCCTCCTTCATTTTGTCATTTCGAACTCGCCACGAAGAGTCTGCAACCGTACTTGTTTTACTCGATCGGCACCTTTGTACGCTTTTTCCAGCGTCTCCCATGCATCCTTCGATTTTTTGGCCTCGGCTATTTTTTCGAAGCCGGCATCGTCTAAAGATTGGTAGATGGTATAAAGTGCGGACTTATCTTGTTTGCGGGATTCCTTCAGTGTCTTTAGCTGGGCTGCTGTGTACCCGTCCGTATTTTCGGGTTCGGTGTATCCGTTCGCGACGATCTCCTACGTAGTTGAGATTGGAGCAACACCTTCATTAGAATGCTCCACTTGTCGTAGTTTAATTTGGTGAGCTTCGGCATCGGCATTTGGCCAGCGGTTGCTCCGATTATCGACATGGCTCTGATACCAATTTGTTATTTGGGTGATCAAATTTAGTGCCCTCACGGTAAACAAAAAAAATGAGATGCTCTCACTTGCTCTTTCTTCTCTCGTTTGTTTTTTCTGCTCACCTCAACTCTCGCACAATTGTTTATAAATAATCCTCACAATGTTATATTTTGATGCTCATGCAAGAAGAAAAGACGAAAGAGGCTACATAAAATATTATCTTGCTCACTTGCTCTCTTCTACGCCTGTTGCTCATAATTTATAGAAATGTAAAGTACAAGAATCCAAAACATAAACTTCAACAAAACAAACTCCTTTTAGACTTTCCACGTTATCTTTATCTCTTGATATTGATTCCTTGTCATACATGTATTCCTTATTTTCTTCAATTGTGTGCCGATGTTAGGTGTAGCCGATTTCCTCTTTTTTATTTTCATATTGAGATTATTCAACAATTATTGATGTGGAAGTTGCCATATCTAGTTCAGTTTCGCTGAAGATAATTGCAGCTTCTGAGGATCGCATCTGGGCAAGCTTTTCTCGCAGCAGCATTCCACCATTTTGTCGGAAGAACCTTTCCCTCATTCGAACCAAGTTTCTTCGCTTGAGTTCCAAGTTCCACCAACAAGCTAATAGTATCACGACGAAGATCCCTAAAGGAAGCACTTTTTTTTCCAGATTTTAACGCGTAAAACAAACACATTGTTAGGTTATTATTATCTACATACTTCACAGAAAATTATCATGCATAGAATAAAGGAACGATCATGTGTCTTACGAGCTTACCTATTACAAGTCTGGGTACGATTGACTCATCGCGGTTACCTATTTCGGAACCTTTTGTTGCATTTGCCAGAAGGTCACAACCCTTCCCGCCTTTTATTCCATCTCCTAGGTAACCATTTGGACACTTACAGGTAAAATATCCTGGTGTGTTATACAATATTCGCTCTTTTCGCAGTTGTGGAGATTCAACTGACATTCGTCTAGATCTGCAAAACAAAACACTTACTTTATCAGGAATCTTAGAAGAAAGAAAAATACAGGTCAAGAATGCATATTATAAGGCAGAAAGCTCAAGTCAACACGACCCAAAAAAAATCATACCTACAACTATCAGTTGCTAGATACGGATTTCCCTCGTAACCATTCAAGCAATAACATCGATAGCCATAAGAATTGTCCGGATCATGGCACTCGGAATGTTCGCTTCTGCACGCATAGCTCGAAATATTCTTCTTAGCCTCTTCGCAAGTCTCATTACCCATCGACCAGTCAACAACCATGGGAAGCTCTGTGACATTGCTCAAGCTGGTAAGGTTTTCCGCCGAGAAGTTAAAAACCCTCTCGTCAGCAACGAAAGCATAGCCACAGTTGTTGAATTCTGAAACATCCGTGTAATTGTAATAACTATTCAAAGTTAAGTTAACCATCCAAACACCTTAGGTATGGATATCTGGCAGCACCCCACGCCAGTGCACGACCCTTCAATCAAATCATCCTTTCATAGCATGTCGAGGAACACCCCGTTTCGTATGTGCGATCGAGTCGACTCCCATCAACGAAGCCATAAGTGTCACACCCAACATGTTAACTATATTTATATTTCTGGTTTTTTGGAAAATGAGGAGACGAAAGATAGTTGGTGAGAGATGGAGAACGACAGAGGAGTCCTTGGTTTCTTTTTTTTTTATTATCTCATTGCTCGTTACGAACATACTACATGCTGGGTGGTTTTATAATGCCACATAGACCATTCTAGATAAATCACAAAACACACTAGTAAACATATTCCTAAAGTACTCCTCGACATCAGAAGATGTCTGCCAATACCATAATACCAAAATTCATCCTTAATATCTTAAAGTTGTCTGCCAATGATAGAGCTTATTTTCTAACATCCCTTCCTAAGCTCGATTGTCCTTTCCTCGTACTCCAAGTTTGTTCTTCAATTTTTCAAATGATTCTAACGGTAGCGCCTTGGTTAATATATCAGCAACTTGTTCTCGGCTTGCAACGTATTCAACCTCTACTTCATCATTTTTTACGTGCTCCCTTATCGAATGAAACTGACATCAATGTGTTTGCTCCGTTCATGGTGAACCGGATTCTTCGTTAATTCGATTGCTGATTTATTGTCGACGTAGATCTTGGTAGCTTTTCGCTGCTCCACACCAACTCTTTTAATAGTCTACGTAGCCATATTGCATGACTCACACATGAAGATGCCGCCACGTATCGGCTTCGCATGTCGATAAAGTTACTATCGACTGTTTCTTAGATGCCCAACCGAAAACTGTATTGCCAGCAAAAAATGCATATCCAGTTGTACTTTGCAGTCGTCCGTATCTCCACTCCAATCGCTGTCAGAATATCCTGTGATTACAAAATCGTCTGTCCAAGGATAGAACAACCCATGAGACGCTGTCTTCTTTTAAATATCGAAATATTCTTTTCACGGCCTTCCAATGAGTAGCGCTTGGGTCTTCCATGTAGCGGCTTACGAGACCAACTCCGTAAGAGATATCCGGCCTTGTACTCGTCAAATACCGTAGGCATCCAACAGCGCTTCGATACATGGTTCCATCTACCTTTTCGGCTTTGTCGAACTTGGACAGTTTTGTCCCGCACTCGACGGGTGTGCTTGTTGGATTGCAGTTGTTCATTCCGAATCTATCCAAGATCCCAAGCGTGTATCGCTCTTGTGACACAAAAATTCCGGTCTTCTCCTGTTTCACCTCGAGGCCCAAGAAGTATGACATTTTTCCTAGGTCACTCATTTCAAACTCGGTCTTCATCTCGGACTTGAACTGGCGATCATCTTTTCGTTATTGCCTGTAAATATTAGATCGTCTACATATAAAACAACATATAATATATCTGCCTGTCGCACCTTCACGTACAAAGAGTGTTCGTAGGGGCATTGTTGAAATCCTCGGTTCTTGAGATATGTATCGATTCTCATGTTCCAAGCTCTTGGAGCCTGCTTTAAACCGTAAAGGGCTTTCTTCAACTTCAGCACCTTCTCCTCTTGTCCGATCTGCTTGTAGCCGGGAGGTTGCTCGACGTAAACTTCTTCTTCTATTGTTCCATTCAAGAACGCCGATTTAACGTCCATTTGATATATGACCCATTTTTGATAAGCCACAATTGACATTAGCAGCCGGATTGTTTCCATCCCGCAACTGGCGCAAATACTTCTTCGTAGTCGATCCCAACCTTTTGTTTGTATCCTTTTGCTACGAGCCTTGCTTTATATCGTTCCACTTCTCCTTTAGCATTTAGCTTCTTCTGTATATCACTTTACGCCTATCGCCTTTTGTCCGTTTGGTAAGTTTGCGAGCTCCCAGGTTTTGTTCTTCGTGATGGCCTCCATTTCTTCCTTCATCGCCTTTCTCCACCTTTCATCCTTCGTTGCTTCCTCAAATGTAATATTTTCTGCATCAGCGAGTAGACATATGAGGTTCATATTATTCGATGTTTGGTAAAGATCTGTTATGGTCTCGTTCTTCCTTGTAGGGGCTCATCGTCTTCTTCTGAATCTTCCGGTTGGTTGATCACAGTTGTCGTCTCCTCTTCGTTAGATGGATTGGTCACTAGAGGTGGTATCCTTCCAACATCTGATTCGATGTGTATACGTCCCATTTTCCAGTTCCAGCAGCTATTCTCGTCAAACTGTACGTCACGACTTACAATAACTTTGTTAGTATAAGGATTAAAAAGATTGTAAGCCTTTGATCTTTCATCGTATCCGATAAAGACGAGCTTAATACTCCGATCATCTAGCTTCGTTCGTTGACCATCCGGAACGTGAGCGTATGCTATACAACCAAAGGTTCGTAGATGCCCGACTGAAGGTTTTGTGCCGCACCAAGCTTCCTGCGGTGTGATATTTCCTTCAAGCTCGCTGACGGGCAGCGGTTCTGCAAGTACAACGGCACATCGAGTTGCTTCTACCCAAAACTTCTTCGGCATTTCTTTACTTTTTAGCATACACCGGACCATATTGAGAAGCGTCCTGTTTTTTCGCTCCGCTACGCCGTTTGTTGAGGAGAGTACGGAGCCGTGAGATACCTTCGAATTCCGTTTTCCTCACAAAATGCTAGAAACTCTTTAGACGTGTATTCTCCGCCTCTGTCGGATCTGATAGCTTTTATCCGCTCCCCGCTTGCGTTCTCAGCTAGGACTTTAGATTTCTTAAACATCACAAAAGTTTCTGATTTTTCTCGTAAGAAATATATCCAAGTCTTCCTAGAATAATCGTCAATAAATGTGAGGAAATAGCGATGCTTACTAAACGACTCCGGAGTAATTGGTCCACATATGTCCGTGTGAACTAGCTCCAAGACTCTTTTGGCTCGAAATATTGTTTCCTTCGGGAAAGGATTTCTTGCATTCTTTCCAATGATGCAGCTTTCGCACATGCCATCCGCCGTTCCCAAATATGGCATGCCGTTTACAATTGTCTTGTTTGCTAGATCCCTCACGCTATTAAAATTTAGGTGCCCGAATCGTTGATGCCAAAGCTTTACTTCACTATCTTCGGTCACCTTTAGACATTTCTCCTGCACATGTTCGATCTTTAATTTAAACATGCGATTTTCGGTCATACTCACCTGTGCCACAAGTTGCTTGACGTTGTCTCTAATTTCCATCATGTTATTCTTCATGATTACCGTGAAGCTTCGTTCAATTAATTGCCCAACGCTGAGTATGTTGCTTCTCATTTCTGGCACGTAGTAGACTTAGATATGTATTTGTGATGACCATTCTTGCACCGAACCTTCACTCTTCCATGACCTTCGACTTAACCTTGATGCATCACCGAGGTTACATGACCTCCCTTCGTTTCTTGTACTCCACGAACATATCTCGATTGCCACTCATATGGTTGCTCGCCCCTGTGTCGAGGTACCATTCTTGACTTCTATGTGAGCCATCCTCCTCGCTCGCCATCAGCAGGATCTCTTCCTCAGCTTTCTTATGCTCTTTTGCTTCGTTGCTTTGTTCATTGAAGTAGCATTCAGCAGCAATATGACCGAACTTTTTGCACGTGTAGCATTGGACATTCCTCTTATTGTGTCTGCCTCGACCTCGTCCGCCTCGATATGTATTCCATGAGTGATTTTTATTTTCTCTGTTGCCTTCATTTGATGAACCTCTTCCTCTTCCTCCTGATCTTCCACGTCCTCGATATGTTGCTCTACCTCGATAGTTTCCTCGTTGTCGGGTTGTGTCATCATCTTTGTCGGGTTGTTGTCTTTTATTTTCATCTTCGCCTGCAACGCTTCTTCCACCGTTTCACGTTTTCTAGATGCCCTCCTTTGTTCATGGGCCTCTAGAGAGCTTGTCAACTCGTTCACAGTCATCTCGGAGAGATCTTTCGATTCCTCAATGGCACATACGATGCTGTCAAAATCTGTGATTAAGGATCGCAGAATTTTTTCGACTATTCTGTTCTCCGGTACCTCTTCACCATTCCTCTTGAGTTGATTGGCAACGGTTTCGACCTTCGTAATGAAGTCGGATACGTTATCTCCTTCCTTCATCCACAACGTCTCAAACTCCCGTCTAAGAGTTTGTAGGCGAACCTGTTTCACTCGATCCGCTCCTTGATACGCCTTTTCAAGAATCTGCCATGCTTCATTGGAACTCTTTGCACCGGCAATTTTTCGAAACCCGATTCGTCTACGGCTTGGTAGATCAGGTAAGAGCACTCTTGTCTTTCTTGCGTGACTCTTTCAGCTCTTTTACTTGGGCTCCGGATAAGCCTGCTACTGATTCATGTTCTGTATACCCGGACTCGACGACTTCCCAAGCATCTTGTGATCCAAGCAATGCTTTCATGTGTATGGACCATTTGTCGTAATTCGTCTTTGATAGACGCGGACACATCATATAGTTGATACTGGCAGCGTTTGTATTATTGTTTGCCATGGAGCTCTGATACCACTTGTTAACTTATATTTATATTTCTGGTTTTTGGAAAATGAGGAGACGAAAGATAGTTGGTGAGAGATGGAGAACGACAGAGGAGTCCTTGGTTTCTTTTTTTTATTATCTCATTGCTCGTTACGAACATACTACATGCATGGGTGGTTTTATAATGCCACATAGACCATTCTAGATAAAGCACAAAAACACACTAGTAACATATTCCTAAAAGTACTCCTCGACATCAGAAGATGTCTGCCAATACCATAATACCAAAATTCATCCTTAATATCTTAAAGTTGTCTGCCAATGATAGAGCTTATTTTCTAACACAACAATGGTTAACTTGTTGGCCGTGTAGTTCACTATAAAAGGGTAAGGCGTTTCGATCCAAGGACTGTTGCCAGAATCAAAAGTTCCATTGATGTAACAATCTTTTGATATGAACTGCAGGACGGTGATCTGACCATCGAGGGATATCTTCGTAATTTCAATTTTAGAATGTCGTACGAACAGCTTTGGTGGGCTAAAAAGTACTGTTGCACGTGGTAAAGTAGCTGTAGTCGTGGGTAGCAGTGGCTGCTGAGGCCGAATGGAAATGGGATTCTTATATCTCCACAACGATCGACCCAGTTTGGTTTGGCTATCGAAAAGTTGGTATTATATGGGCCGACGATTGCTGCTGCTGAAACTAATACGCGAAGATCATCGATCGCTGGTGAGGTTATTAGTGTGATCAATATCGTAATTATTCCAACTTTTGAATGGAGTAGAGGACATGAAGAGATGACATGGGTATAAATATACGGTGACTATAATATGCTTGTTTCTCTCTTTCTTTTTTACCATGGAGGTTTCGTGTTGGAATCTTTACATCGTCTTTATACTGAAAAATATGCAGGTTTCTTTTCCTCTATAAATAAATAAACCAAGAGATTGTCGCCGCAGGTAAAAAAAAATATGACTCACGAAACATATATGTTTTTATTTTCATTAAGTCTTTTCGTCAACTTCTCCCGTGCATGCATGCATCATATATACCAACTATTCGAGTACTCTTCGGTTGGAAACTCAGAGTTCTGACCGGAGATTGATAAAGAAATAACAGTAACTTGTAGATTTTCCTAGAAAGAAATCGTTGTCATAACTTTGCTAGGTCAACGATCGAAAACGATCTAAACTACAATCTTCAGTTGATTTCCTGTAAACATTTTCCTTAAATTGTTCTAACGATCAACAAGCTGTAGGTATAGATTTGTCAGTTGCCACCCCTCGATAATGGTATTTTTAATTAAATAAACCAAAAAAAATTATCATTAGCAAAATAAACGTAAAGAAAAAGCATTAATAAAATAGGGAACTTCGTAATCCCAGATTACGAGTTACTATCCGTGCTGGCGCGTGCGTCATACGTGGAGTAACTCGTAATCTGGGATTACAAGTTAGATCTGGTTTTGAATAAAACCCTACGTCGCGAAGAAGACGAGCCGACGCGACCCCACTGCGACGACGACGAACGCCTGCCGAGCCCACTGCGCCGCCACCTGCCGCCTGCCACGACGAAGAAGCCGCCGCGAAGTCGTTTGTCCCAAGCCGAGACGCTGCCCCGTCGCGCCGCCCTGCCCTGCCGCGCCGCCACGTCCGACTGCCCTGCCCCGCCGCGCCGCGACGCCCATCCCACTGCCCGGCCTCCCGAGATGCTTCCCCGTCGCGCTGCCCCGCCGCGCCGCCCCGCCCTGCCCCGACCCGTCCCACTGCACGGCCACCCGAGATGCTGTCCCGCCATCCCGTCTCAACCCGTCCCGCTATCCCGTCTCAACCCACTGCCTCGCCGCCGGCCAACCCCACTGCCCCGCCGCCCCGCACTGCCCCACTGCCCGGACACCGCGACCCTCCGGCCCGCCGCGACCCGCCGACCCTCGAACAAACGACGTCCGCGTGAATAATTAGGTTAGCCGTTACGATCCGAAGTCTTTTTTTTTTTTTGCGTTAATTTCATTATTATCAAATATTTTTTATTGATTGTTGATTTGTTTGGTTTGTTGTTTTTAAATGTAGAATGGATTTCGATACTACTTACGGGCCTATTGATAGTCGGTGTTGACGATGCAGTCAAATAACCGTAGTAGGGATTTATTGTTAGATGCGACAGCGTTAGATAAAACTATTAAGATTAGGTCGTTAGAGAATGTAGTGTGGGGTACTAGAGAAGCACCGAACGTGCTTCACGGTCGCTTACTAGGAAAGTTGAACGTTATGGGTCTGTACCACGTCTACAGCTGTATGTCGCAGAGGGTTGACCCTCATTTGATTACAGCGTTGGTAGAGCGTTGGAGGAAGGAGACTCATACGTTTCATTTTTGGGTTGGAGAGGCTACCGTTACCTTACAGGACGTAGGTATCTTGTGGCTGTTAGATGTAGATGGTAGCTGTGTCTCTAGGGTCATCCATACTAGGATAGCCACACAGTGGATGGACGAGTGTGAGGAGTTGCTAGGTTTTAGACCGCCTGCGGAAAATTAGGGGGTCATCGCTTTCAACGAAGTCGTTATCGAGTTGGTTGTTGAACCATCCGATAACGGATGATAGCGATGAGGAAGAGGTCGAGCAATCAGCACGGGGTTATGCGATGCTGCTCTTCGGTGCGGTGATGTTCCCGATTGTAGCGCCAGCACCGTATCGTTGACTTACCTTCAGCTGTCGGAGGATATTGAGGAGGTGAGCACATATAGTTGGGGCAGTGCGGTGCTGGCGTTCCTATACAGAGAGCTTTGTTCGGCATGCGAGCCGAAAAAGCTAAATATAGGCGGACCCCTATGGCTGTTGCAGGTAATTAAATAGAAAACGTTATTTTATTTTAATGGTTTTAAACATTTATTTAGAACAGTTGATTTTTTTAGGCATGGGCATATGTGATGATTTTGCCATTTCAGCCAGTACGGGGTGATCTTCGTATCACGATGGAGCCCCAGGTCGTCGACGGGATACTCTTACCGGCCCCGCCACATGCTGCGAGGTCTGGCCGTTCTTCCGAAAGTTGTGAAATTTTATTACAATCTTGATTTTATAAATGTTGTATAAATTTTTGACAGGTGGAACTCATTCTTCGATTTTACTACGTCGACGAATTCGAACGTACGCACGATCCGCGAGTGCATTGATCGCATGCGGCCGCATCAATTTGCGTGGACTCCGTACAACATGGCGCCCCCAGAGATTGCCGCTCTTCCTCCAGCGTGCTTACCGATCGCTTGTCGATCGAGGTGTCCACTGATATTCTTCAATATCGTGGAGTTCCACTACCCCGAACGAGTACTGCGGCAGTTCGGAATAGTCCAAGGAATTCCCGTTATTCCGCCGTATCGAGATACGAATCTGCATACGGACGAGCGTCGACAGCGGTCGGGGATGGATTGGAGAACACATCACGCAGGCTGAATTGAGTTATGGGATGAACGAGAGGACGCCGTCGTGAATGGTCCTCCGGCGACTACCTTCAGCTCGGTCGAGGACGGATATTTCGAGTGGTACCATCGGATCACTCGACTCTACATATCTCCTCATGCGAGGGAGATGTCACAGGGCTTCCAGATGGGGGATGCCGTGTTTATGTCGACCATCGTAAGTTTAATTTATATACCAATGTTATTTGATTAATAGCCCAAATTATATAATTTACTTTTCGATCTTTAGGAACGCGGGGTTCACGACAGCCTTCACTACGCGGAGACCGGCGAGCATGACCAGTCGATCAGTTTACTGCGGCAGATGGACAACATGTTTATCTCGCGACGCCGAACTCGACGAAGCAGTGAGCCATCTCACGCACACGATGCCGGAACATCTCACGCACACGAGACCGGAACATCTCACACGCACGATGTCGGATTATCTCAGGAATATGTGGCCGGAACAACTCACGCACACGATGTCGGATTATCTCAGGAATATGCCACCGGAACATCTCAGGTGCACGAAGATGTGAACCCGTCCTTCTTCGATGACTTTTCGCCCTTTTTCCAATCGTCTGCAGGCCAGCACATCTCACAGCAGCCTTTTATGGACCATCAGGTATATTCCTTCAATTTGGCATTTAAAGCGATCAAATTAGTTACTAAAATGCAAATGTCGTTGTCAAATTTTAGGCGTTTACGACACCTTCTCCACGACCGCGACGACCTCGAAGTCCGATGACGATGCTGAGCAAGGTAACCGTCGAGGAAATCGAGTACGTAGGCCAGCTCGTTGTGGTACTGGCGGTCATTTGGCTCATCATGGTCGATAGACCCTATGTGTGATGTTATTGATGTGTTTGTAATGACTATTTTGAGATATTATGGTTAATTTTATTGTATCTATTATTCTTTATTATTATTCTGTTATTATTAGTGTTCTATTACTATCATTTATCTATTTATTATTATTATTCTTATTCTATTATTATTATAATTATTTTATTATTATTTTATTATTATTATTCTGTTACTATTATTTTATTATTTATTATTATTATTTTTCTTATTCTATTATTATTATAAATTATTTATTATTATTTTATTATTATTATTATTATAATTATTTTATTATTATTTTATTATTATTATTATTATAATTATTATTATTCTTATTCTATTATTATTATAATTATAATTATTTTATTATTATTATTCTTATTCTATATTATTATTATAATTATTATTATTCTATTACTATTATTTTATCAATTTATTATTATTATTATTCTTATTCTATTATTATTATAATTGTTTTATTATTATTATTACTATTCTATTACTATTATTTTATCTATTTATTATTATTATTATTATTTTTTTCTATTATTGTCAGGAAAATCCGGACATGTATAACTCGAAGAACCAACTTCAAAATTCCGATGAGGCTCTTCGTTCAAATCAAAGTTTGAATTTTCACCTATTTCAACAAAAACCTCAACACAATTGTTCTCCGAGTCAGGATTATAAAAAATTGTAGATCGTTGTCGTTGGAGATTTGAAAAAAGCTGATGAAAGTGGCGGGAATGTTGATAGTATTCATTTTTTCCATGGACAATCAACGAACAACGACTACTATCAGCACCCGTAATTTCGAACAACAACGATATAAAATCGGAAAAACTGGTGTTGGGACGAATCCGTCTATACCCAACAGGAGCGGATACTATATTTGATGGAAGAGTCGGATGACTGAATTATTTCGCTACCGAAATATACTACGACTTGTACGCGACTCGCACCATTGTTTGAGTTATTAAAAAGT
The DNA here is from genome assembly GCA_027422505.1 of Craterostigma plantagineum. Taxonomy (NCBI): domain Eukaryota; kingdom Viridiplantae; phylum Streptophyta; class Magnoliopsida; order Lamiales; family Linderniaceae; genus Craterostigma; species Craterostigma plantagineum. The sequence goes on from JAPQWV010001566.1 coordinate 24,294, forward strand.
ATCGACGAGGGATATGTTGATATCAGCGAGGGGGAGTTTATATAGCAACTTAAATCGTATGTTGTGGTACGATTTAATATAACTCGAGGGGTAGGTTTATATAGAAACTTAAATCGTATGCTGGAGTTACGATTTAACGTAACTCGTATAATGGAAGTACGAATTACAGTAACTCGTAACCTGGGAGTACGAGTTACGTGAATTATTAATAATTCACGTAACTCGTACTCCGTATTACGAGTTACTCGTATTATGGCCGACACGCTGCATGGCCATGCAGGGTGGTCGGCCCCGCCGTATCTCGTATCCTGGAGATACGAGTTACTAACTCGTGTTCCCAGGATTCGATTTACGGCGCCATGTCAGTCGCCATGTCAACAGTTGACCAGTCCACAGTAACTCGTACCCAGGAAATACGAGTTAGTAACTCGTATCTCCAGGATACGAGTTACCTTTGCCACGTCCGGTCAACTGGTCAGCGAACCAGAGTAATTCGTACTCCCAGAATACGAGTTACTAACTCGTATTCTGGGAGTACGAATGTTGCGATTTTATTAATGCTTTTTCTTTTACGTTTATTTTGTTAATGATAATTTTTTTTGGTTTATTTAATTAAAAATACCCTCGATAACTACGATTTATATAGATCTTGAAGTTTCTTGAAGAATTCGTTGGGTAGACAAATCGATACTAAACACTCAATTATATATTATCGAACTCTTGATGGACTCGTTATAACCCCTAAATCACTCTCACCGATTAGAGGGTTGCAATGATTTTAAAAAACTGACCACATCTATTCATGAATTAACCGCCTAATGTGTGTTTTAAATTTAATATCAAGCAGCATCATAAATTCTGGTATTTTTAGCACTCAACATGTAGCTATAGCAAATAAAATAAAGTTAACTATTAGCGGATGATTTTAATAAGTGATATTCTAAAAAGGAATCAATTATAATCCATGTTAGAGAAAAGTAGGATATGGACTATCATGTGCTGTCACGTCAGCATCACAAGTGTCAATTATCAGTTTGCCCTCCTAACACGGTGCATTACCAGTTTGCCCTCTTTGCATTATCTTCCAAGACTGTTTAGATCCTGAGAGAATGTCAAAAATAGTTAAGGTTTAAAACTAGAATTGCAAAATTAATTAACTTTTTAAAACAAGTGCAAAACTAATCAATTTTTTTAATTTTAATTGTTGTTATTTTCTCTTTCACCACAATACTATCTAAATTTACAATTTTTCATATATATTAGAGAAAAGTAGGATACGGACTATCATGTGCTGCCACGTCAGCATCACAAGTGTCAATTACCAGTTTGCCCTCCTAACAAGGTGCATTTACCAGTTTGCCCTCTTTTCATTATCTTCCAAGACTTTTCAGATCCTGAGAGAATGTCAAAAATAGTTAAGTTTTAAAACTAGAATTGCAAAACTAATTAACTTTTAAAACAAGTACAAAACTAATCAACTTTTTTAATTTTAATTGTTGTTATTTTCTCTTTTCACCACAATACTATCTAACATTACAATTTTTCATATTATTATCTCACATTACCCTATTATTATTAAGAACTTAATTTTAACTCAATTCATTTTTAGTAAGTTTTTATCGCTATAGCATATCTAATATTATTTATTATTCCGATAATCATAATATTTTATTATATGTTGGGAATTAAGCATTTCAAGCTTCTTCGTCCATCTCACGTGTCAAATTCAATATTATTTTACATTCGACCAATTATTGCATATGCGTGAATGTATTCATTCAGTTTAAAATATCAGAAACGAACAGACGGACAATTATTTAGGTTCAAATCAAATCGAACCGTTGTTTATAACGGTTGTTTTTTTAATGTCCTCCATATATTTTGATGTAGGGAATTTGTCCATTTGTTGCTTTTTAACTCAACGATCATATGACTGTTTTTTTTCTTGTAAGTATTGAGACTTTTCTTTTCACATTTTTCCTCTCGAATCTATATCCGATATGTCTCGAATCTCCCTCAATTTTCCAAGTTCGAAATATAATTTTGTACGTTATTAAAGAAATTCAAATTTATTTTTCAAATAAACAATAGTCATAAAAGTCAAAATTAGTGGTTTGAGTTCGAAACCGACACCGGCTCCTACCGATTTCGAATAATAATCAGAATTGTGTTACCACAGCTCGATTGGCACGAGATTTTGGTTCAATAGAAACGACAATTTCACATTTGGAACTGGAACCATTTAAATACACCTACCTAGGTTTACGTATTTTGAGGGTTTAAAATTTTTTAAATTGAATTGGGATTAAAATATAATTATTGCTAATTTATATGCTAATGTAATACAATAATGGTAAAGATTTAGAATTTTAAATAATTTGTGGTGATAGAGAAAATAAAAATAATTAAATTAGAAAAGTTGATTAATTTTGCACAAATTTTAGAAGTTAACTATTTTGCAATTCTAAGTTTTAAAAGTTAACTATTTTCGAAATTCTCTCTTTCAGATCCTACCATTATCTTCCAAGAGTGTTCAGATTCATTTGTTTTATGTACGTTGAATTGAAAGGAATATTCTCCAACATATATCTTAAATAGAACGACGCATTCTATTGTAGCTCTAGGGTTTTCTTTGGTCTTTATTCCCAATATTTAAGCTCATCGACTCCTCACTCTTGCAACCTCTCTCTTACGGTCGTCATCTTCACAGCTGTGAGCTTCTCTGTGAGCTGTTCTCAATAACATTCACAAGCAATGGCCTTTAGTTTCTCAGATCTGCACACAGAGGCCGGTGTCAAGGCCCTTGACCAACACCTCTCTGGAAAGTCGTACATCTCCAGGTAATAATCTCGACTTGTGTTTGTAGCTTTCTCTATTTCGTAGTTTTGATTGATCGATCGATTGATTGATTCTTGTTCTTTTTCAGGGAGGGATAACGAAGGGCGATGTTAAAGTGTATGCTTTCGTTTCTGGGAAGCCGAGTTCTGAATCTATAGTTGGAGTTCTGGACTGCAGGAAATTTTGGTTGATGTGGACAAGAAAATATCTGAGTTAGCAAGTAAATTGAACACCACCTCAGAGCACTGATGGGTTTGCTGCGACCAGTCCAAATACAGCTACTGGATTTGATTGGTGGTTCTGGAACTAAAAGAATTACGCCTTTGAGGCCTGTTCAAATGTCGTCGGGTTCCCAGAAATTCAACACTCCCCCAAAGAAAGGCGAACTAGATCTTCCTCCTCGAATGTCAATGGAAGATTCTATCGAAGCTTTTGAGAAGTTGGATGTATATCCGCAGGTTGAGCAATGGAGAGAGGGTCTCAGGCAGTGGTTTTGTGATACTCTTGTTAGGCCGCTTCTTAATAAGGTAGAGACAAGCCACTTGAAGGTGGGGATTAGCTTTCTTACTGCTTACTAAATTTGATTTTTCATAAGAATCATACGCCTTTTACTTACTTTTTGACCGGGTGCAATCGGTGATGCTTCAAGGTAATTGAAGCTGCTTCCAAGTGTTGGGTTTTTTAGCCTAATGGGCCATTGGGCCCAAATTGGGTAATTAACCCATTAACAAATTTAGTCCCGGTTTTAATTAAATCGAGAAGTCATCGGATGTCGAAATGAGAAATCGTTGAAAGATTATGAATCTACATTTCACGGAGAATCTAACGAAACCGATATCGGGTGAATGAGAAATTAATTTTCGAAGTTGGCCCAATAACCATTAAAATTGTTGATAGTGTTTAAGTGGGGGAATTAAGTGTCCCATATTGGTTAGACACTAAGAAAATCTTTATTATATATATAGAATGGTTATGTGTTTACCATTGCGCATCAGGTGCATCATGGACGAGTAAGTGCGTTGGAGCAACAGACACATGAACGTCAATTTCTTCAATTTCAGCTGCATCATCTGCATCATGGACGAGCAAGTGCATTGGAGCAGCAGACACATGAACAGGCTCAATTTCCTCAATTTCAGGTGCATCATGGACGAGCAAGTACGTTGGAGCAGCAGACACATGAACAGACTCAATTTCCTCAATTTCAGGTGCATCATGGACGAGCAAGTGCGTTGGAGCAGCAAACACATGAACAGGCTCAATTTCCTCAATTTCAGCTGCATCATGGACGAGCAAGTGCGTTGGAGCAGCAGACACGTGAACAGACTCAATTTCCTCAATTTCAGGTGCATCATGGACTCCAAGTCCATGAGTTGTTATGTATTTACCATCAGTGGTGGAGAAATCTCTTGGAAATCCTCCAAACAAACGTGCATAGCTCGATCTACGATGGAACCGGAGTTTATTGCACTAGACAAAGCCGACGAAGAAGCAGAATGGGTTCGAAAGTTTTTGGAGGACATTCCTTGTTGGAATAAGCCTGTACCACCCATTATGATACATTGCGACAGTATGGCCGCAATTGGTAGGGTACAGAATAGTATGTATAATGGTAAGTGTCGACACATTCGTCGAAGACATAATACCGTACGACAATTGATCTCTAGTGGAATAATCTCTATTGACTATATGAAGTCTAAAGAGAACATAGCAGCTCCTTTGACGAAAGGCATTGCTAGAGATCAGCACTATATCGCAGTAAGGGGAATGGGGCTTAAAAACCACACACCCAAGGACAAGCTCGGTGGTAACTCAACCATGATGAGTGGAGATCCCACAAACTTGGTTCAATGAGACAACTACGCTGAGTGTAGTTCAGTAGCTTACTTGGAATTTTTTAAGAAGCTCACTCTCGTAAGCTGCCCAAGTAATTACCCGAAGACGTTTGGTAAAGGGTAAGCAATTTGCTTTTGATGATGACTATAACTGATGGTGGGGTATTTCGGGATACTCTAGGATTAAGTCCTAATAGTCGATCACATATGTAAGTGAGAAGTGTGGCCGCTTCAATAGTAACACTTATGAATCCAAGATATGGTCCAAGGCCGAAATGGACAGAACGTGAGAATCGAAAGAAACTAGATTAGTCACAGTGTGTACGCTGTTGTCTTAATTTACACAAAAGCTGTCAGTTCAAGACACCATGTTCACTGAACATCGAGTAAATTCGATTATGTTTCACTAGGGAAGGTTCAAAGCCACAAGCTACCTATCCTGATGCGGTGACGGGTTGTCGGGTTTTTCTTGCAAGGCATAGCATTTGCATTAATTTCCATTCATGTGGGGATTGTTGGGTTTTTGAGCCTAATGGGCCATTGGGCCCAAATTGGGTAAATAACACATTAAGAAATTTAGTCCCGTTTTAATTAAATCAGGAAGCCATCGGATGTCGAAACGAGAAATCGTTGAAAGATTATGAATCTACATTTCACGGGGAATCTAACGAAACCGATATCGGGTGAGTGAGAATTAGTTTTTTAAGTTGGCCCAATAACCATTAAAATGGTTGATAGTGTTTAAGTGGGGGAATAAGTGTCCCACATTGGTTAGACAATAAGAAAATCTTCACCATATATATAGAAACACATGTGGGTTTATTCAAAAGGGCCTTGCCATTGTGTATGAGCTTAAATGGGCTTGTGGGCTTAGTGAGTTTAAGTGGGCTTGAGAAACTTGTATGAGTTTTGGCCCAAATAATAGCCCGGGTGCGAGTGGGTGCCTCGCACCGACGAGCATCGAGCCCGTGCCGTGCCCGTGCCCGTTACCGAGCCCGAGCCCGTGGTCGTGGCCGTGCCGTGGCCGAGGTCGAGCCGAGCCGAGCCGTGTCGTGCCGTGCTGTGCCAAAGTGCGCAATGGGCTCTTTGAGGCACGCAATTTGCACTTCGCACGCCGCATGGAGCGAGGAGGATTGAGGAGCTTAAATTTTTCCTCCGGTGAACGGCGATTGTGCCGGTGGCAGTTGAGGTAAAGATGAGGTGGCGCTGCGTAAGCGCTGATTGGGCAGCTCAGATGAGGTGGCATGACCCACTGGGTCAATGGGACGTTGTGGGCCGTTGGACTGGTGCGGCCAACACTAGGAAGTGTCGGACGGCCCGATCGGAGGTGTCGGTAGCCGCCTCGGGCCGTCGATCGGAGAACCAGGCCGCAGCCGGTGGGACACGCTGAGATTCGGCGGTCGGCCCGAGAATCGGGCCTGTTGCGGGCCAGTAAATAGACCGACAGTCCAATAAGTTTGAAATATTGCGTTCAGACCCTTGGAAAATTACATAAGCATTCTAGGAAGTTCTTGAAATTGCAATTAAGCCCCTGCGTGAAAAAGTCTATAAATAGACCCCTTATGAATTGGAAAAATTCATTCATTCCAACCCGTACGAAATTGCATAATCACTCACATACTCCCTAAAATCCCGAAGCAAGAAAAAACTCGATATCGAGTACGGTTCGCCGGAAAAATTCGAATCGTTGTGCTGCGATTACGAGTTTAGAAGTCGTTGTATCTTGGAGGCGATCGCTATTAACCAAAAGCACTTAATATCGGGACGATTTCGTCTTACGGATAATGTGTCCAATTCACACCTCGACTACGTCTACGGTCATGGACAATCTAGACAAACTCAAGACCGAGTTGTTCATCATGTGGTGTTTACTAGTGCTCGTATTTGCAGCTATCATATTTTGGGTACTCGCGATCTGCACCTGCGTCTGAAGATAACACTCCATCTTCCGACTCTACCGCCGAAGTTTATCTATTGCCAAAGCTCTCTGCCGCCGACCAGACGCAACGAATATCCAACACCAAGCTCAACATCTTGATCACAATTAGCCAATCGGAAGTGATACCCCAGCTACACAAATCTGGCCACCACATCTGCTGAAATGGTCAATGAATGGAAGCCAGCATTTGCAGTTGATGAAGTTGGCTAATACTTATTAAATTATGTTCTAAGTTCCTAACGAACCGAACGTTATCTATGGTGATATTTAAGTTGTTACCAACAGTACCAACTCCCACGATTTTGGCTTTTGCGTCGTTGGCGTATGAAACGTATCCTCCATCTACCGCCTTCAACGACACAAAATTGCCTATATCACCTGTCATGTGGCGGGAGCACCCGCTGTCGAGGTACCACTTACTTTTCTTACTGGAATTCTTCCTTCGTACCTGTAGCAAGAATTACTACTCTGAGGTACCCAATTTCTGTTGGGTCCTAACATGTTAGCGGGAAATAAAACTTCTGTTAACATACGAGATATCATTCTGCACAGTAGGTGATCTCCTGTTACAATCAGACACGACGGGGGCATTTACAGGTAACTTCTTAGGTCTCCAGACATACTTAGCTTTATCAAACTTCTTTAAGGGACAGTTGTATGCATAGTGACCATTTCTACCACAACAGAAATATTTAAACTTAGACACGGAGGATTTAGCAGGCTTCACTTCGGTGGAATAACCTAGGCCTATCTTATCAATATTGCTAGAAATGTTTAACATCATGTCTAGGTTCTGTGTACCCTCAAGAAGGCTATAAACCTTCTATTTTCCCTTTCTAAAGAATTTCTGAGTTCTACAATGTCTCTGGATAAGTCACTGTTTTTCTTCTCTATTTTCTCACAGTCACAGGAAATTCCCTCTTTCTTAGCAGTAACTAACTCTCTTTCAAACGTGAGATTTCTAGAACAGCCTCATGTTTTTCCTTAGCTAGTTCATCTCGCTGCCTTATTAATTCCTTATTCAAGGAATCTAGTGACTTAATCTTTCTCTCCGTTTTTTGAAGTAACCTACACAGATCTTCCTTACTTTCTTCTATATCAGAAACAGATGAGTCACTTTCATAGCCATATAAATTGTTTAGGATATGGATTTTCTCAATGGAGGAAGAACAAGATACCTGATCCTCGTCAGCCATGTAAGCGTGATCCTCGTCCTCACTTTGTTCCAGTTCAGAGTCATTTGATTCCGTCACCATAGCCTTCTGCTTCCTTGGTTTCTCATTGCTAGTTGCGGGGCATTCATGTGCATAGTGGCCTGGTTTGTTGCATCGGAAACACTTCTGAACTTTCTTCCCAGACGCGGATATTCCCTTGTTCTTGTTCTGGAATTTGTTGAAGTTTCCTTTGAATTTCTTTTTCTGCTGGAACCTTTCAATTCTTTTTGTAAGCATGGCCAATCGTTCATTAGGTCCTTTTCTTCGTCGTCAGAATCAGATTCTTCTTGGTTGGATTTGAATGCAATGGACTTCTCATTCATTGATGTTTGAATCATCTCATAGGATATAAGAGATCCAATCAGCTCGGAGATGCTAAGTACTTCTAGATCCTTTGCTTCGTAGATGGCAGTAACCTTGGCATTCCATTCTCGTGGCAGTGATCTCAGTATCTTTCTTACTTGTTCACTGTCGGGAACTTTCTTGCCGAGAGAGAACATCTGGTTGATGATTCCCATGAATCTGGCGTACATCTGGCTTATATTTTCGTCAGATTCCATTGAGAACAGTTCATACTGGTGAGTGAGTAGAGCCAGTCTTTCTTGCACGAATCGTTGGGTTCCTTCATGAGTAACTTGGAGCATATCCCACATGGCCTTCGCTGATGAGCAAGAACTCACCCGAATGTATTCTTCACGTGTGAGTGCGCATGCGAGCATGTTTTTTCGCCTTTGCGTTTCGCGTGATTCCCCTTTTGTCATCTACAGTGTAATCTTTGTGTCCTTTGGAGTTCCATCGGATTCGCAGCTGTGTACGGTCCGTCGATGATTGTCTCCCAAAGCTCGTAGTCGACAGCGATCAAAAATTCGATCATACGATTTTTCCATACCGCGTAGTTCGTACCGTCGAAGAGAGGAGGCCTGGAGTGGGATTGACCCTCTGCAAAATATCACTCGAAAAAGCCATTAGATCTTAACTCAGGCGTGTTAGGCCTTTCGTTGAGTAACCCGCTCTGATACCAAATGAAGTGTAAAATATGCCTAAGAGGGGGGTGAATTAGGCTATATAAAAAAATGGCTTATTCTTCTTTGAAAAATACTTTTCTTAAGAAGATATTTCAGAGTGTGTTACTTCCCTGAATTCAGTATGAGTATCGATGTTATCTCCCTAACCCTGTTTCAAAATGTCACGTTAATTTCAGAAATGATTGCTACGATATCACCTAGATATTAGAGCGTGTCTCGGGTTGTCTCACAGTAAAGTAAATAGCAGAAAGTAGAGTGAGACGAGATTTTTATACAGGTTATATCCCCAACTGGGGTTTAATCCTGTCCTTGGGGTGTGATCTCCCCAAGAGTTCAATCAATCACTAGGTAATACCGGTTACACTATGATTGACCTGCTTACAAACAAAGCACTATGGATACTAGACCTCGTTCTAGGCTGACGCACGCCAAGTTTCGATCCACGTCGTTTACCCAGGAAACCTATTCCCGACTGGATGCAGCTTGCTACCGAAGGGCCACCGAATCCACAAAATTCGTCCCTTCACGTGCGTAAGACTCCACTCGTGCTCCTTTGTGCGCTCACAACGTCCGAAGACAAAGGTTAGGGTTTTGGAGTTTCTAAGGATCGCTCAAAAGAGTACAGATTCGCAAATTAAGCTCAACCACAAACTACGAATGAATCGCAAATTAACGCTCAATCACTCAAGGTATTCGACAGCTTGTGTGTTCGTTGTTGTACTCTTCGCATGAAGTGTTCTCTTCTATATAGAACCACGAATAGCTTGTCCACTTCACAAGGAAAGTTAAGCACAGAATATACAAGATAAAGCTCACTAATCACGTGCATTAACTCAAACAATCATGCCAAGAATAAACCAATTAAGTTCAACGGTCATGCATGATCACTTACCATAAATACTACTGATTTTCTTTCATTCAGGGTAATCTCATCCGTTAGTCAGCACATTCCATATATAGAATCAATCAGTACATTTCACACATAATCAGAATATCTTTTCCATATATAGCTTAATCATATCTGGGCGATCACAGTGATATACTTCCTAAATATCCAAATCTCGTGTACAGCTCATATATCACTTAACACAATATATCTTCCATATATAGCTCAATCAAATTAGCATGATCTCAGACGATATTCTTTCCTTGTATAACTCAATCATGCGTACAATCCACATACCACTTATCAGAACATATTTTCCATATATAGCACGCAGTGACATTCCATTCAAACGTGAACGTTCAAACCAGGTGATCACGTCAATATTCCAGTTAAGCATAAAATCACTCAAATTCGATTTTCTTAACATTTAAAAACATATTCAGCGCTTAATCGAATATTTTCACATACTTAAACATCACATAACATGCATATCGAGTTTTCTAATTTTTACCCCCCAATTTACATAATTACTTGGAATAATCAAAACTCTCATAACTGTTTGGACCAAAAAGGTCTACATAATCAACTCGTGTTTAGTTTTAATTTGTATAATCAACTTTAATCCTATTCTTATGAAAATTGTCGTTAAGATTAAAGATTTTAAATCATATAACACCTCTTATTAGATGAATTATTTTATTTATATCTTATTTTAATAGTAAAATAATGCATAAAATAAGATTAATTATTTTAAAGTTGAATAAATTGATCATATTTTTTTGTAAGACTATGTTTTAAATTATGTGGTTCAAATTTTTTGAACAATTCTCTTTTTATTTAGAAATACTTTAAAGTTTTTATTTAATTATTGTAGTTAATTATAATTTAATTTTTGAAGAGGTGATTAAAAAACAATGATTTTGGAAAGAATAATTCAAATTGCAAGAAATATTTGACATTCAATAAAGAAAAACATTAAGTTATATTACAATTCTTAATTTATTGTGATCTTTAAAAAGTATTAATTTTTATTGACAAATGGTGTAGTAATAAACAGAAAATGAGTAAAATAATAAAATTGAAATTGGAGAAACTTAATACATTAATAAATCAGAAACTTAGTAAAGGTAAAAGAAAAAGTACTCCCTCCGTCCCGCTAATTTTATTTACACTTTTCCATTTCTGGCGTCCCAATAATTCTATCACATTTCCTTATTTAGCAAAAACACTATCACAAACAATCAATATAATAATATTAAATATTCTTAAAAGACGTGTCAAAATATACATTTTTTTACCTTTTTATAGTACTATATTATTATAATAATGTCACCTTAATTTGCGTGCCCAGCAACTTATGTGATAAAGTTGCTGGGGCGGAGGGAGTATTAAATATGGTTTCTCTGTCCTCGACATCATCTTCCCAAATTCATCGTCTTCCCATTCTTCTCCACTTTTTAAAAAAATAATAAAAAAATTAAAAAAATTAAAATGGATAGCGGTGAACATTGCCCAGCTACAGACCGCGGGGCACTGTACATGCGGCTGCGTTTTAGCATAGCGCTTGGCTTTGACTGGAGATGCCCAAGCATACTGGAGCCCAGAGTTCAATTTTGTCCCCCTTGCAAAACGGCACCCACAAGAATTCTCGGCCGAAGACAGCGTACGATTACAAAAAAATTGGTTATAAAATCATACATCAACCACAACCGTATCTGCACTGCACATATACAGTGCTTCGAGATTATTTAGCCTCAGTTTTTCTTTCGCTCCCAAAAGTGTCTGAAGATGGAGCTTCGACTTTCTTGGAGCATCGGGCGTTGCATAGGGGAGACCTTCATTTTACGGAAAGGTTCTTCATACGAATTGGTTTTTATGCTGTTGGTTGCTTCCTAGAAACCGTTCTTGTCTCCATTTTTCGTACAACTCGTTCTTTCCCAGATATTCATAGTTTTTTAGGCAGGTACCTTCCGCAAGCTCTGTGAAATAATATATAACAGTTGATGATAATTAAAATATGAAAAGTTATAGCACCTAAATATTAGTAATAGGAAGATATGATCCTCTAACTCTCTGAGCGGTATATTCTGCGGGGACACTACTCTGTGGAAGTAAACCTTTACCCCACTCTTCTTTCATCAAGGCACGGAGCCTCTGATTCAGTGGGCATCAGTACCCTCTTGTAATAGAGGAATTAAGGAGGCATTCTGAGGAGATTGTTGAAAATTGCTGGCTGGCAACTTTGCTAAAAGGAAATTGAAAATGTAGTAATTCAATCTCTGCCAGACAAATTATATCTAAATTTTATCATAATAACTCACGCATAGAGCATCGAGAGCTGAACAAAAGTAGCACGCAGCTGATGAAGCAAATATGTGATGATGGACATACCGTAGTTTTCGCCAAAGATAAATGTCTTGTTAAAAAGAATGATGAGATTGTGTTTAGTGCATCTAGGCATGGTAATATTTACTGCATCACTCTTGATGATATTGCTAACCAAAACGTCAAGTGTCTAGCAGTTACGCAGGATATCACATGGTTATGGCATAGACGTCTGGGACACGCTAACATGGAACTAATGTCTCACATATCATGCAATGAGTTGGTGAGAGGTATTCCAGATATGAAAGCCACCAAGGACAGAATCTGTAAAGCATGCCAAATGGGGAAACAGACCAAGACGTCCTTTAAGCCTAAGAATGTGATCTCTACGTCCAGACCACTGGAACTGCTGCATCTTGACCTTTTTGGTCCGGTACAGGTTATGTCATTAAAAGGTAAATGATATGCCTTTGTGATTGTAGACGACTATACTAGGTACACATGGGTCTTATTTCTTGCGCACAAAAGTGAGGCTTTAGATAATCTTGCACCACTGATTAAGAAGCTAGAAAATGAGAAAGAAATGAAAGTCCGTAAGATTAGGAGTGATAACGGTCTAGAATTTGATAGCAAATCCTTTGCATCTTTTTGTGATGAGAATGGTTATAGTCATAATTTTTCAGCCCCTATTACGCCCCAACAGAACGGAGTGGTCGAGAGGAAATAGAGTATTACAAGAAATGGCTAGGACTATGTTGAGCGAATATAATACTCCAAAACATTTTCGGGCCGAAGCTGTAAGTACGGCATGTTATGTCTCGAATAGGATTTCCTTAGACCAATTATTAAGAGAACTCCTATGAACTTTGGAACGATAAAACCCCCAACATAGGATATTTCCATGTATTTGGTTGCAAATGTTTCATTTTGAATGATAGGGATAAAAGAGGGAAATTCGATTCCAAGGTAGATGAAGGGATATTCCTAGGTTACAGCCTTCATTCCAAAGCCTTTAGAGTGTTTAAACAATAGGAAGAAGACTGTTCAAGAATCTGTGCATGTTACGTTTGATGAATTTCCTAACGTAGATGCTACTGAGGAAGGTATAGTTGTGTCTCTGCAGATATACAGGTTACTGACAAAGAGGTGAACGCAATTCCATTGGAACTAGATGATATGTCAGAGAAACCTGAAGCTTCAGACGAACAACAGCGCAGAAAATTCAAACATGCTTCCAGCCATCCCACTGAACAGGTCATAGGGAATATCACTTCAGGGATCAAAACGAGAGCAACTGCACGAAACGATACTGCTGAGGAATCACATGACGTGCTGTTGTCAACCATGGAACCCAAGACAGTGAATGAAGCGCTTGACGATGAATCGTGGGTGATTGCCATAGAAGAAGAGCTGGCACAATTCGAAAAGAGCCAGGTGTGGACTCTTGTGGAAAGACCGAGCGATAAGTCCATAATAGGCACGAAGTGGGTGTTTCGCAACAAACTGGATGAAAACGGTAATGTAACACGAAATAAGGCCAGGTTAGTCGCCAAAGGTTATTCCCAAGAAGAAGGTATAGATTTTCAAGAAACCTTTGCACCCGTAGCTAGGCTTGAGTCAATACGCATTTTACTTGCATATGCATCTTTAAAAGATTTATTTAAGCTTTTCCAATGGACGTAAAAGTGCATTTTAAATGGTTTTATAAATGAGGAAGTTTTTGTCGAGCAACCTCCCGGTTTTGAAAAAGAGGAATTTTCAAATCACGTTTTTAAATTAAACAAAGCTTTATATGGTTTGAAACAGGCCCCGAGGGCATGGTATGAAAGATTGAGTAGGTTTTTACTAGACATGCGATTTATAACAGGAATATAGATAACACTCTTTTTATCAAGTGCGAAGGGAATCACATATTACTTGTGCAGATATATGTTGATGATATCATATTTGGTAGCACTGACATGACTCTTTGCGAGAATTTTTCTAAGTCTATGCAACATGAATTTGAGATGAGCCTAATGGGAGAACTCACGTACTTCCTTGGATTGCAAATCAAGCAATTGGATACGGGAACATTCATATCTCAAACGAAGTACACGAAGGAATTACTTGAAAAATTCGGAATGGCTGATTCCAAGGTACTTCCCACTCCTATGCACCAGACCGCTAAAATCGATAGTGATGAACAAGGTACGCCCTTTGACCAAACTAAATATAGAGGTATGATCGGAAGTTTGCTATACCTTACGGCAAGCAGACCCGATATCATGTTTGCTACTGGTCTATGTTCTAGATATCAATCGAGTCCTAGGGAATCTCACTTGACGGCAGTCAAGCGAATACTTAGATGCGGATTACGCCGGTTCTAGGAAGATAGGAAGAGCACTAGTGGAACCTGCCAAATACTAGGGAATTCCCTTGTAACTTGGTCTAGTCGGAAACAAAATGCCGTAGCCCTATCCACAACCGAAGCCGAATACATGGCCTTAGGAAGCTGTTCTCAGCAAATCCTTTGGATGAAACAGACCTTGAGTGATTACGGCTTAAGGTACGACCAAATTCCTATTTTCTGTGATAGTACTAGTGCCATTAGTATCACTAAGAATCCCGTACACCACTCTCGAACTAAGCATATAGAGGTGAAACATCATTTTATTCGAGATCATGTTCAGAAAGGGAATATCAGCGTGAACTTCGTAGGAACCAATGATCAGTTGGCTGATATCTTCACGAAACCCCTTATTGAGAGTAGATTATGTGATATCCGTGACCGATTAGGAATTATTGAGCTCAAATAGGAAAGGTGACTAGATGTGTTAGCCTTTAGTATTTCCTTGATCTTATCCTTTAGAATCTCTGCGATTTTATTCCTGATTCTATCTTCATTATTTATTCAAATCCTTTCCATTCATGAAGAGATTATTTTTAGACCTCCTTCGACATTTATGACAAAATCTATTTTCAGCCAATATTCTCTTTAATCTTTCATCTTAATTTCCTTCCTTAATCTCCGCGAGATATCCTTTTATCCTTAGGAAATTCCATTACGGGCAGTTTCCTTCTTCACTAAGTTTCCTTTTAAATTCAAATTTTTGAAATCTCTTCCTTATCTGACACACGTCTTATCAAGATCACATCCCTCTATAACTTCCTTCCATCCTTATCCAAAGCAGACTCGGCTCTTTATAAACAGTTTCAACCTTGTTTCTCCATCCATTCAAACCCTAAGTTCTTCACTCCAAAATTTCATCTTTCAATTCTCCGATCTCAACCATGGTGAAAACAAAAGGCGCCGGTTCTTCGACTGACAAAAAGAGAAAAAGTTCCTTACCCCAATCCCCACTCTCTCCAAAAGCCACTCGCTCCAAATCGGCAAGCAGCCCTAAATCTAAGAAATCTCCGAAAAACCGAAGAAGAAAGCCAAGGTCATCAAATCTCCCACACCTTCTCCTGCCTCTTCCCATGATCAGCCCGCGTCTACTTCCCCTGAGAAACCCAGTTCTCCTGAAGTTTCTGCTCCACCTGAAAAATCAGCCTCTCCAGAAAAATCTGCCTCTGGTCAGATCGAGTCTCCTCGAGACGAAACTCCCCCACTGGATCACTCTGAGAAGGCCCTGTTCAATCCTGAAAATCCGGAGGAGATCACTGACGAGATCAAATTCCTGAGTGATAGTACCAAGGAACTTCACGGAAAGCTTCAGAAGCGTCGCGTTGCACGAGGAAGGTGCGTTAAGTTTGATGAGTTGGCTGACAGTCAAGTCGTAACATGGCTGACGGAATATGGCAGGGAAAATTTCCTGAGGATAGACGGGCCCTTGTATGCGGAAGCCGTGAAACTCTTCTATGCTAATCTCACGTTCGTTGAAGGCGAAACGGAGATCACAGTCAAGTCTTATGTGCTTGGCAAGGCCCTTGAATGGAATAGCGCTAAAGTGAATGAGATGCTGGGTGTTGCGAACGAAGGGCTCCGCTACTTTGACTTTGTCCACTGGTGCACCTCTGAAGTATCCATGCGAGACTGTGCAAAAGCCCTCTGGAATTCCCCCTATAAGCCAAAGTTCTCTGAAGGAGAAGCTTTGAACCAACTTCCCATAGATCTTTTCTTTCTCTACAAGGTCCTGCATTTTACGCTATGGAGCGCCGAGTTGGAAGTGGAGGCCATTCCACCACGATGAACAACATGAGCATGCTGACTCTCTACATGGTGTCCCAAAATAGGCCACTAAACTTAGGATATTTCATTCTCAAGTACATGGTCTATGCCAGCCAGAGCCCAGATAAGGAACTTCCCTATGGTATGATACTGACACATCTGTTTGAGGCCGAGGGAATCTCTCTGCCCAAGGCTTGGGAAGACAGCTCTAAGCATGCTGTGGATCTGGTCACCCTGAAGCGTGTTGGTATACGCTATGATGCTCGCAAAGGCTGGTTCAAAACAAGGGATTTGAAAACTCCTTCCAAGACTCCGATCAAGAAGAAGAAGGATGATGACAGCGATGACGAGCAGGGAACGATAGCTGAGCTGAAAAGAAGCTTCAAGGGCTTAAGGATGAGAACCGCAGAAAGTTCAGAAAGATCTCACGGAACTTCAAAAAGGTTAACAAGTATCTAAAGGAGATCTCTGCGGCTCTTAATATCGCTGAATCCTCAACTGCCTCATCCGATAGCGATTCCAGCCCTTAGATCTTGTTCCGTAGCAATTCCCTAGCTCTGATAGGATTAGTTCTAGTTTGCTTTTTTCGCTGGTTTTTGGGTATGAGGGTCGAAGTGGTTTGTAGGTTTAGGTAAGTCCCTCCTTTTTGATGCTGAAGGGGGAGAAGTCTAGGCAATTAATGCCTTATTTTGCTATTTTTGGAATGATATAATATAATCGGCTTGCTTACTTTTATATGCTTGTGTCTTAATCCTCTGTGCTTTAGTTGATGATTTGTTAAGGATTAAGGAATTCCGCACATAGGCAGGGGGAGCAAACTGATATGATGTGATAACTTGAGACATTCCATGATAGCTTGCGACATTCCGTGGTAACTTGTGACATTCCTTGTGATATGATCTGGTAATTGCTAAACTTTTGCTTCTGTGCTTTACATGAGAATACTAGCAATTAGACAGGGGAGCATGCTATGAAATTTGATAAATTTATTTGCTCTGATCATATGTCACATGCTTTGATACTTAAACATGCTACGTGCGTAAATAGCTTCATATCGAGTGTACTCACATGCTTAAGATAGGCATTATTGCCATCATCAAAAAGGGGGAGATTGTAGACCTTTTTGGTCCAAACAGTTATGAGAGTTTTGATTATTCCAAGTAATTATGTAAATTGGGGGGTAAAAATTAGAAAACTCGATATGCATGTTATGTGATGTTTAAGTATGTAAATTAAGCGCTTGAATATGTTTTAAATGTTAAGAAAATCGAATTTGAGTGATTTTATGCTTAACTGGAATATTGACGTGATCACCTGGTTTGAACGTTCACGTTTGAATGGAATATCACTGCGTGCTATATATGGAAAATATGTTCTGATAAGTGGTATGTGGATTGTACGCATGATTGAGTTATACAAGGAAAGAATATCGTCTGAGATCATGCTAATTTGATTGAGCTATATATGGAAGATATATTGTGTTAAGTGATATATGAGCTGTACACGAGATTTGGATATTTTAGGAAAGTATATCACTGTGATCGCCCGGATATGATTAAGCTATATATGGAAAAGATATTCTGATTATGTGTGAAATGTACTGATTGATTCTATATATGGAATGTGCTGACTAACGGATGAGATTACCCTGGAATGAAAGAAAATCAGTAGTATTTATGGTAAGTGATCATGCATGACCGTTGAACTTAATTGGTTTATTCTTGGCATGATTGTTTGAGTTAATGCACGTGATTAGTGAGCTTTATCTTGTATATTCTGTGCTTAACTTTCCTTGTGAAGTGGACAAGCTATTCGTGGTTCTATATAGAAGAGAACACTTCATGCGAAGAGTACAACAACGAACACACAAGCTGTCGAATACCTTTGAGTGATTGAGCGTTAATTTGCGATTCATTCGTAGTTTGTGGTTGAGCTTAATTTGCGAATTTGTACTCTTTTGAGCGATCCCTAGAAACTCCAAAACCCTAAACCTTTGTCTTCGGACGTGTGAGCGCACAAAGGAGCACGAGTGGAGTCTTACGCACGTGAAGGGACGAATTTTGTGGATTCGGTGGCCCTTCGGTAGCAAGCTGCATCCAGTTGGGGAATAGGTTTCCTGGGTAAACGACGTGGATCGAAACTTGGCGTGCGTCAGCCTAGAACGAGGTCTAGTATCCATAGTGCTTTGTTTGTGAGCAAGTCAATCATAGTGTAACCGGTATTACCTAGTGATTGATTGGAACTCTTGGGGAGATCACACCCCAAGGACAGGATTAAACCCCAGTTGGGGATATAACCTGTATAAAATCTCGTCTCACTCTACTTTCTGCTATTTACTTTACTGTGAGACAAACCCGAGACACGCTCTAATATCTAGGTGATATCGTAGCAATCATTTCTGAAATTAACGTGATATTTTGAAACAGGGTTAGGGAGATAACATCGATACTCATACTGAATTCAGGGAAATAACACACTCTGAAATATCTTCTTAAAGAAAAGTATTTTTCAAAGAAGAATAAGCCATTTTTTTATATAGCCTAATTCACCCCCCTCTTAGGCATATTTTACACTTCAGATTAGATACAAAGATTAGCTTGATTCGAATATCTTGACAAGAATGATTAATTGTAATATAAGACTAAGAATTAGTAGTATTGCTTCACGTTGGTAGTTTACAGTTAGGGCTTAGGATAATATAAATCATGCTTATTCGAAATCGAATTATTAAAATATTTGACAAACAAAACAAAACTCCTAATCGAACACTAAGTTTTGATTGAAAATAAAGATTAAGTATTATATATGAATTTGATGAATTTTTGTGTGTCACTTTTAACTATACAACAAACTTATACAATAAGTTCATACAACGAATTCGAATACAACGAATTCGAATACATCAAACGGCCAACAAAATTGAGACTGTAGAGCGCATAAATGTTCAGGAGAAATTGCCGAGTGGATACGATTTTTGCCGAATTGATGGCTCACCAAGATCACGCCATTACATGCAGGGGCGGAGCCAAATAACTCTATGAGAGTATGCAAAAACTATAAATTAAATCAAATAAAACTTAACCTTATAAATTATGGTTCTTTCGAGTTTTTAAATTTTTATATCTTTATTTAGTAGCACCAAATTAAAACCTCGGTCCTCTTGAGTAATTCACAACAAAACCGATTTTCCTTGTTATTTGGTTTTACACATTTTTAAATATGTTATATTTGTTTTTTGAAGTCATTATATGGAATTAATATTTGAACCACTTATACAGTTCGTTGACATAAAAAAATTCCAAAACACAAGAACAATAGTTAATAAATAAAAAGTAACTTAACGAATATGTTAAAACTGTATCATGAATATATATATATATATATATATATATATATATACACTAAAAGTCCTGGTGCGGAACTTTCCCTAAAATTATAGATACTATCAATTATTATACTAAAGTATATGATGTATATAAAAAAGTATATGATGTTATTATACATATATATACACATAGGATTTAATAAAATCTCAGGGTAGGCAATGCCTACCCTCGCCATAGTCTAGCTCCGCCCTTGATTACATGATGTGTTTAGGTCGTCCACGGGTGGACTGCATCAAGTGAATGCAAAAGTGGATCCCTTTTGAGGTGCTTGATTTGCTCAGTTTAATTGCCTCTTCTATTTAAAGTTCATTCGTGCTCCAGATACAAATAGCTTCTTACGGACTTAATGCCACCAACTACCTAATAGACTTCAATCCTACTATCATCACCACTACCAAATAGACTACAACATTACTTCCTTTCAAATAAATGAACGGGATAAAAATAACCCATAATCCGGTGCATCGCACGGGACAACTAGTGAGTTTTAAAAAGTATTACTTATTATGAGTTTTAGGCTTAATAATTTTTTTAAATAGTAATTAACGCAGAAAAAAATCTAATGATCAATTGACAAACCAATTTACTGTATCTTATCCACCACAAGCTCTTTCTAAAAAAAGTACAGATGATTCTCGGTGTTGATTGTCGCACAAATTACATTTAACAACCACACTGTACTTTCATATTCAGATCAGATCATAACGTAATATTTTTTACAAAACGGCATATAACAATTCGATGGGGAAGTAGACAAAAATCACGTAAAAACACACCTTGCACCACTCCCTCCATTACACTAGTATATTAAGCACACTTGGATGTGTGCATTCAATTCATAAGTATATAATTTTATTTATAGTTAAAACATTTATATTTATGATATTATGATTAAATTATAAAGGAATATTTTGAAATATGTAAACAAAAGAAATTATAAAATTAAAATTAATTAATAACTAAATGACTAAATTATAAATTAAACATCAAAATTGAGACGCCAAATTGGGACATCAATTATTCTAAGAGCATCTCCAACAAGGGGGTTTCCCCACCCTAAACACCATATATGGTGTTGGGTGAGCTCCAACAGCCCCCCAAACTCCACCCTATTCCCAGCGTTTGCTACAGTGCTCCCCTGCATATTGGGGGCACTGTTCACCCGCTATACATTTTTTATTTTTATTTTTTTTCTGTTTTTTTCTTTACTTATAATAATATATGATTTGGTTTTAGTTTTCAATTATTTAATTAAATAGGTAAGAAACGAATATTATACTTTAATAAAATTTAATTATAATTTTAATTATTAGGTTTAGAGAACAATATAGAGGAGATTGTTGGAGTTGTCGTACTGTTTAAACGGTATATATAGAAGAATTTAACTGTAACAACTTGTTCGAGATGCTCTAATGTGCTCTCACTTGATGTAATACATAGATAGACAGACGTAAATAATAATAGTGTATTTAGGTCAATGCAATAATGATTGAACCACCAAGATTGACGGCTAAGTAAGCTTTTTACCTTTTAGCCTTTGACGGACAATAACTTATTCACATCGATCACTTATTTAACCTTGCACTTGTCCTCTTCTCAATCTCGATGGTAACTGGTAAGTCCCTCTCTCGCATGTGATTTTCTGAAATAACTCATACATCACTACATATACCTCCAAAGGTAATCCACATGAAATCTAAAAGGAAGATAATCTTCAATTTCGAATTATTTAATTATTGCAGTATTCACATACTTGTGACATATATGCTATATACGTTTTCCTTTCCAATGCATAAACTAATATTATTATTTTACCCAAGTTGCACAAATTAGTTGGAAAATCACTATACACGAAAGAAAAAAAAGGGTTATTCAAGTTCAGGCCCCATTAAGATGTTTGTATTTGGGTTCAGGCCCACCTCAATGGACTTTAGTATTAAGGACCAACTTTTTGAAAAATTCAGGGTCAGGCCCTAAAATCATGCGGAAAGACATATTTAACCCTAACATATGCCAAAATTACGCTGGATACCTAAATGATCTGATAACAAGTTTCGAGACAATTGTAATAGTTTTGCACTGCAAAAAACATTTCCTTTCATCTGGATAAGAAACAATCTTGTATTGAGTACCATACGGTGTCTGTTTAGTAACAAATGATATCGCAGAAGTAACACATCATTCAAAAATAATACCGCTTCCTACGAATCATTTGTTAATGTGTTATTAAAAGATGCGGTATTATTTTTGAATGATGTGTTACTTCTGCGATATCATTTGTTACTAAATAGACACCATATAGTACTCAATGCAAGACTGTTTATTATCCAAACCGAACAAAGCTAGTCGGATAAAAAATTAATATGCCACCGCTAGGATTCGAAATCTGGACCTCTTCATCACAATTTTGACGGTATTCCGCGAAACCAGTCGGACTATAGCATTTTGTTGTATATTGTATATATATATTTTAAATTTGTATAATATTGATGAAATATCATACCTTAATTATGCCCGTAAATCTTCGGCAGAAATTAGCTCGTCGGCGGAGATTGGCGTTGTCGATAGAGCCTCGTGCTGATAACGTGTTATAAAATATTTATATAATAATATAAAAACTAACGTGTTTGTATCATTAATCAAAGAGAAAAATTATGACTTGGTCTCTTACAACTTCAATGGCCAATGGGAGGTATTTATATGCCAAGAATTCCAACCTTCAACCAATGAAATTAAATCTAACAAATAAAATAATATATCTAACCAATATGGGCATCCATACCTAGCATCCATACCTATTTGTTTATAATACTCCCCCTTGGATGCCCATTACAAAAATATTTTCATCTGACTATATAACCGCCTCGTTAAAAAACTTATTAGGAGAAATCCAGTGGGATAATAATCTAATGAAGGGAAAAAGAGTGCAGCGTATATTGTCTCCCCCTGAACATTACTCAAGATCTTTGAGCCTTCGGAGACCAATTAAATCTACAAATTTTCCGAATATTCTTGGAGGTAGCGCTTTTGTAAATATATCTGCGAGGTTGTCACTTGATCGAACTTGTTGTACGTCAATTTCGCCGGTCTTCTGAAGGTCGTGCGTATAGAAGAATTTAGGCGATATATGTTTGCTTCTATCGCCTTTGATGTAACCTTCCTTTAACTGAGCAATACATGCGGCATTGTCTTCATATAAGATCGTTGGAGGTAACTTTTCTGATAATAACCCACAAGTTTGTCGTATATGATGGATTATCGATCGCAACCAAACACATTCTCTGCTAGCTTCGTGAATCGCTAAAATTTCTGCATGATTAGATGAAGTGGCGGTTAAACTTTGTTTTAGGGGTGTTCAAAAGTTGGTAAACCGACCGTACCGAACCGATACCGAAAGTTCGGTACAAACCAATACCGAAAATTCGGTTCGGTTCGGTATTCGGTATAAAAAATTTGAACCGAAATTTTTCGGTCGGTACGGTAATTTGGTTACCGACCGGTAGGGCTGAGCAAAAATATCCGAAAACCGGATTCCGATCCGATAGCCGATTTTCAAAACCCGAAAAAACGGATATCCGGTTTTAAAAACCGGATCGGATATCCGATCCGATTTATTTTAAAATAAACCGGATCGGATACGGATAGTGATTTGTCTAAAATCCGGATATCCGTATCCGATTTCATATTAAAAAAATAATAGAAAAATAAGAAAAATAGCTCAAAATGAAAAATGAAGGTCAAAAAAAGGAAAAAAAATCGTCCAAGTTGAAATATATATATCCATATTATTTTATTATTGCCAAAACCTTTGTAAATAAAAAAACAAAAACATCTAGATGCAAGTTAAAAAATTAATGTGAATTTGTGATACTGTGTTAATTATTTATTATGTAATTTTGAATCATAAAATTCACACACTGTGTTAAATACTATGTGTAGAAACTTTTATATTTTTAGTTTGATAAGAAATAAAAAAATGATTTTGAAAAGAAAATATTAAAAAATATAAAAATAAATAAATATAAAAACCGGATGCGGATATCCGATTTAAATATCCGAATAAAGCGGATATCCGATTTTCGGATATCCGATTAAAACCGGACCGGATACGGATATCATTTTTTGATATCCGAAAATCCGGATATCCGAAATTCGGATATCCGAAAATCCGGATATCCGGTTTTGCTCACCCCTACCGACCGGTAACCGAATTACCGAAATATATATAATAATATATATTAATATATAATAAAATATAATTACAGAAATATATATTATCATAATATTTATATATATATAATTTAAACATAAAATAAAATAAGAAAAATAATAAAAATAGGGAAAAAGAAGAAAAAATAATAAAAAATAGGAAAAATAATTTTAAAATAATAAAATATGAAGAATTAAATATATCTAATTTCATAAACATTAATTTTTCAATTTTTTAATTTATTTTGGTTTTCCGGTTATTTACCGAAAATAACCGAAATTTTTCGGTTATTACCGAACCGAACCGGTTTAATTCGGTTCGGTATTCGGTATGAGATTTTAAACCGAAAATTTCAGTTACCGGTTGTTCGGTACGGTACGGTAATTACCGTTTTAACACCCTACTTTGTTTAACTGACCGTCAAGAAATAACAGTTCCACCATATGTAAAGAGATAACCCGTTTGCGATCGAGCATTATGTGGGTCGGATAGAAAACCAGCATCTGCATATCCGACTAGATCTGACCTGGACTCATTTGAATAGAATAATCCCAAATCAGTTGTTCCTTTTAGGTATCAAAAAATTCGTTTAACACCGTTCCAATGTCTACGAGTTGGTGACGAACTATATCTCGCAAATAAATTTACAGCGAACGCTATATCAGGTCGCGTATGACTCATAAGATACATTAGTGCTCCTATGGCACTAAGATATGGTACTTCAGGATCAAGCAATTCTTCATCATTTTCTCAAGGTCTGAACGGATCTTTATTCACATCTAGAGATCGAACAATCATCGGAGTATCCAACGGATGAGCTTTGTCCATATAAAATCTTTTCAATACCTTTTTTGTATATGTTTCTTGACATACAAATATGCCATTCTTCAAGTATTCAATCTGCAAGCCAAGACAAAATTTCGTCTTTCCAAGATCTTTCATTTCGAACTCCTTTTTAAAACAATTAACACCCTTTGACAACTCTTCAGGAGTTCCAATTATACTGATATCATCAACATATACCGCTATGATAACAAAATCATTACTACATCTTCTCATAAATATACAAGGGCAAATTTGATAATTTTTGTATCCTTCTTTTGATAAATATTCACTTAGGCGATTATACCACATACGCCCAGATTGCTTTAATCCATAAAGCGATTGTTCAGTTTAATTGAGTACTCATCACGGGGCCCTGACCTTTTAGGCAATTGAAATCCCTCATGAAACTTCATATAAATGTCACTATCAAGTGAGCCATATAAATAGGCAGTAACAACATCCATTAGACGCATATCGAGTTTTTCACGTATTGCCAGACTTATTATATAACGAAAAGTTGTTGCATCCATCACCGGAGAATATGTCTCCTCATAATCAATACCAGGTCTTTGCGAAAAACCTTGTGCAACAAGCCGGGCTTTGTATCTCATAATTTCGCCCTTCTCATTTCTCTTTCTGATAAAAACCCACTTATATCCAACCGGCTTTATATTCTCTGGTATACGGACTACATGTCCGAAAACTTTTCGTCTTTCAAGTGATTTTAATTCAGCATCTATTGCATCTTTCCATTTTGGCCAATCATTTCTTTTGCTGCTTTCTTTTACAGACCTTGGTTCATGATCCTCATTCTCATTAATCTCATTCATTTCTTGTAGCGCTACGTTAAATGAGAATTTATCGTCAACGTTGACTTTATCTCGGTTCCATCTTATTCCATTCTGGGCATAATTGATCGGGATCTCATCATTATCATTATTTTCAATTTGTTCAGGTACCTGACTTTCATTCTTATCATCATTTATGCCCGTCGACTCTTCCGTAGTCGATAAATCCTCGATTGGACCATTCTTATTATTTGCTCCTTTTCTTTTCTGAGGATTTTTATCTTTGGAACCAGAGGCCTACCACGCTTCAGTTGTGGTTTAAGCTCAATCGTATTATTGTTTTGCAGGAACATCAATTTTAGCAGGAACATTAACAACTGGAATATGTGACTTTGTCACTCTTTTTGGGTCAGCAAAACTGTCTGGCAATTGGTTCGCTAAACTTTGTAAATGAATTACCTTTTGAACTTCTAGTTCACATTCTTTTGTTCGAGGATCATAATAATTTAGCGATAATTCATTCCAACTAATATTTCTTTCCAACTGTTTCTTTTCTCCCCCTAATGTCGGAAAATTTATTTCGTCGAAGTGACAATCGGCAAATCTGGCCGTGAATCGATCTCCAGTTAAGGGTTCTAAATATTTTATAATTGATGGAGATTCAAATCCGACATATATTCCCAACCTCCTTTGAGGTCCCATCTTTGTGCGTTGTGGTGGTGCAATTGGAACATATACTGCACATCCGAAAATTCTTAGATGAGAAATATCTGGTTCCTGACCATAAACCATTTGTAACGGGGAGATATAATGATAACTTGTTGGCCTGATGCGGATTAGTGTTGCTACATGCAATATAGCATGTGCCCAACAAGACGATGGAAGTTTCGACTTCATCAACAATGGCCTTGCAATTAATTGCAGACGTTTAATCAATGATTCTGCAAGACCGTTTTGTGTATGGACAAGTGGCACAGGATGCTCGGCATCGATACCGATAGACATACAATAATCATTAAATGCCTTTGAAGTAAATTCACCAGCATTATCGAGGTGTATTTTTCTTTATCAGATAATCTGGGAAATGTGCTCTTAATCTAATCTGCTGAGCAAGTAATCTCGCAAATGCCACGTTTCTCGTAGATAATAAACATACATGGGACCATTTAGTTGATGCATCAATTAATACCATGAAATATTTAAATGGTCCACATGATGGATGTATCGGTCCACAAATATCGCCATGTATACGCTCCAAAAATGGAATAGATTCAGTCTTTACTTTCATTTGGGATGGTCGAATAATTAACTTCCCTTTAGAGCAGCAATACATGCTAATTCTTTAGACTGAAAATCTTCGGGTTCCTCAATAAATGTCCGCGTGAATTTTCAATTAGTTTTCGCATCATATTGTACCGGAATGCCCCAACCGGTCATGCGGCTCATGCCAAACATTAAATGTACTGTCATTGCTAAACTTTTGGATAGCATATGATTCAATAGTTCTAAGATATGTGTAGTATAGCCCAGAGTCAAAAGACGGTAATATTTCTATGATTCTCTTTTCATTCGAAATTACTTTTGTAATGTGCAGATATTCAATATCTCCCTTTTGTGCAGTCTCAACATGATATCCGTTATTTCGAATTGCTTTAAAGCTTAATAAATTTCTTTGAGACTTAGGGGAATATAAAGCATTTTCAATAATCAGCATTGTTCCTCTATGCAATAATAAATTAGCTCTTCCGGAGCTTTCAATTATATTTGTGCTACCCGATATAGTAATCACACTGGTTTCTTTCATATCAAGATGCTCGAAATATTTCTTATTTTTCAGAATTGTATTAGTCGTTGCACAGTCTGCAAGACATAATTCTTCATTGCACATGCCCGTGTCCATCATATAAAAACCTTTATAAACAAACATATGATTATCATTAATACATAATATTGAAATAAACAATACATTGCAAACACATGAATAACATCCAAATAACAATCCTAACAAACATAACGATATTATTGAAAATAAACGATACATAGCAAACACATGAATATCATCCGAATCATAGAAAACATAACGATAACTTTCAACGATACACACCAAAACACATAATAATAAAGCATTTAATTTATAAAGTGATAGCATATTAAATTTCTTCATTGATGAGCAGGAAATCGTCGGCATCGAAATTAACACCTTCTTCATTAACACCAGAAGTTGAACCAATTGTACCCTGAACAAAGTTCGTTTCAGCTTTTTTTCCTTTGCCTATTGATTCTTGATACAGCTCAACAAGGTACTGGGGCGTACGGCAAGTGCGGGACCAATGATCCGGACCACCGCATCGATAACATTTTTCGGCATTACCCTTTTGTTCAGTTTGCTTCCTTTCATTTTTACTGTCATAAACTTTCTTCTTCTGGAAAAAATTCTGATGACCACCACGATAATTATGATAACCACCACGGAAATATTGATAATCACCACCATGATAACTTCGACCACGACCACGACCACGACCTTGGCAACGTCCACGTCCACGACCGCGATGTCCTCCACGACCACGTCCACAGCCATTACCTCGAATATTATTATTAACATTGACTGCATTCGCTTCAGAGAATGCAGCAGCACCAGTCGGTCGGGACTCGTGATTTTCATCAGCAACTCATTGTTTTGCTCAGCCAACAATAAGCAAGAAATAAGATCTGAGTACTTTTCAAATTTTCTCTCTCGATATTGCTGTTGTAGAATAACATTTGATGGATGAAACGTGGTGAACGTTTTCTCCAACATAATCGCATCGGTAATAGTTTCTCCACATAATTTCAGTGTAGAAGTAATTCTATAAACTGCAGAATTATATTCGCTTACCGATTTAAAATCTTGCAAGCGTAAATTCACCCATTCATACCTTGCATTTGGGAGAATAACAGTTTTTAAGTGGTTATATCGATCTTCCAATTTTTCCACAAGTCTTTCGGGTCTTTCACTGTTAAGTACTCAATTTTGAGACTTTCATGAATGTGGTGGCGAAGAAAAATCATTGCCTTCGCCTTGTCCTGCTCGGATGTCGCATTGGTCGGTTTGATGGTATCACCCAGACCTTTCGCTTTCAAATGAATCTCGGCATCTAGTGCCCAAGATAAATAATTTCGACCAGTGATATCGAGTGCAACAAACTCAAGGCTCGCCAAATTCGTCATATTAATATAAATACAAAAAAAACATTTCAACAATGGTAATATAACAAAATATTAAATGCATAACTAATCTTAATAAAAATCATATTCAAAAAATATAGTCGGTATATAATTAGACGTATTACTGGCGGGAGTTACAAACCGGCACATGGCGGTATAAACCGGCACATATCAGGTGGTACAAACCATCACATGATAGGCGGTATAAATCGAACCAAGCTAGTCGGACAAACCGAACCAAGCTGGTCGGACAAACCGAACCAAGCTAGTCGGATAAAAAATTAATATGCCACCGCTAGGATTCGAAATCTGGACCTCCCATCACTTAGATTTTGACGGTATTCCGCGAAACCAGTCTGACTATAGCATTTTGTTGTATATTGTATATATATTTTAAATTTGTATAATATTGATGAAATAAATTTATCATACCTTAATTATGCCCGTAAATCTTCGGCAGAAATTAGCGTCCTCGGCGGAGATTGGCGTTGTCGGTAGAGCCTCGTGCTGATAACGTGTTATAAAATATTTATATAATAATATAAAAACTAACATGTTTGTATCATTAATCAAAGAGAAAAATTATGACTTGGTCTCTTACAACTTCAATGGCCAATGGGAGGTATTTATAGGCCAAGAATTCCAACCTTCAACCAATGAAATTAAATCTAACAAATAAAATAATATATCTAACCAATATGGCATTGACACCTAGCATCCATACTTATTTGTTTATTATAAGTTTTACATTTAATAACAAAAAATGGTGAATTTTTCTGAATAGCTTCAGGCCTTCATCCAATAATATAAACTTCCGATAAACTACTTAATAAGCTACTACGAAACAGACACCAAGTACGCATATTGTCCAAAAAAAAAGAAAATTAAAGAAAATAAGAAAGAAAAATAATTCCAACAACATTGTTGCTTTGTCAAAAAAAAAACTCAATAGTGGCGATTAAGAAGATAATGAGGGCGTGGCTTCACAGGTACATAAACGCTCGAATCCGAGACATCGCAAGCATTCTTACAAGAAGCATAAACATTGGCGAAGCCAAGTCTCCCACTTAAACTCCTTGTAATAAACCCTTTCTTGGAACTGCCCTTCAAGGTCTTATTATTACCAAGATCATCATCATCAGGTTCATCCTTTGAACACTCAACTAATGCCGCAAAGAATGGATCTTTCCTCAACTTGCTATACTTTCCGAGTGGGTTCATCACTTCTTGACTGTTTATTACATGCATAGACTTCACCGGCGGCAATGGAAGAAGGACGTGGTGGCGGCGGCGGCGGTGATCGTCGTCTGTGGTGGCTGAACTTTTCTCTCTCTTGATGATCTTCAAGCTTCGATCCTTTGGAACTCCAGGGTTATCTTCCCAAGAAAATGGTATCCCTTTGAACTTGAGAGGAGTTTTGGGGCTGTAATTAGTCAACAAATCTTCCTCGTTGAATGAAAATGAAGACGTTGAATCGCATGAATTCGATCGAGACGAAGCTGAGGAAAACGACAATGGAGTTCGAGGGTTTCTTGGTTTGAATCTTTGTCGGGAGATTGAGCTGTCT
This sequence comes from Craterostigma plantagineum, assembly GCA_027422505.1. Lineage (NCBI taxonomy): Eukaryota > Viridiplantae > Streptophyta > Magnoliopsida > Lamiales > Linderniaceae > Craterostigma > Craterostigma plantagineum. The sequence continues at coordinate 54,492 of JAPQWV010001566.1, forward strand.
TGACTTTTCGTTTGTGATATTGGTGTGTTAGAACTTGAAGCCATGGATTTTCTTTCTTGAGGAGCTTTTGGAGAGAAGGAAATTAGAGATAAAGTTGGTTTAGTTAATGTGTGGTGTTTTAGTTATGATGTATGTTGGGTGATTATTTAAAAAAATAGCTGTCAAAATGTAAATAATGTCACGTACAATACAAGGCAAGAGGAGAAGGAGATGGGATAATGCAAGGTGAAAAACAGGGAAAATAATAATTTGAGTTGAATTATTGCTGACCATATTATTAGTATATTGGAAAGGGGGGACATATCACATCGACATGACTCGGAGGACCATATTATTTTACCATTATTTTCGAATCGTCGAAAATTTTATCTTACGTACGGTTTGTTTGCATCCAAATCAACCCTATGGCTCCGTTTACTTTGATGGATAAGGCAGGATAAAATAAGAATATCCCATCTAATATCGTTCACTATAAATAAAATCCACGTATGCAATAAAACTTCGGCCCGCTACTATAATCAAACAGGCCCGATATAATTCATCCAATGGGGTGGGCCGATATAGTTAATCCAATGCGTATTATTACGAAAGACCACAATATCCCTACTCCACCATATCATAAAATCATCGTTATTTTACGTGATTTATATGATAAAAATAAATAAACAACACCAAATTATTCGTTGTTTTGTGTCGATCAAATTGAAATGCATATCTTATATTTTTCGATATTCATAAGAATAATTTTTTATTAAAACCATGTATTGATTAAGTGAATGTTATTTTTGTAATTTTAAAAATAATACTGAGTTTATATCCTCTGAAGTGAACAATCCATTGGACAACTCATATCATTAATAATCCAAGCATAATTTTATGTTACATCTTCCTATCCACCAAACCAAACACAGCCGAAGTTAAGGGGATTCCCCGTCCCCACGGGATCCGCCCCGAACGGGGCGGGGATGGGGAATTTTTTGTCCCCGTAGGCGGGGACGGGGATCATAGTCCCCGCCCAGCGGGGATCCCCGCTCCGTTCCCCGCCATTAATATTATTTAAATAAAATATTTTATAGCTTAAGTTAATAACTAAATAATATTTTTTAGACATAATTTATATTATAAGTTTAAAAAAATATATATTTTACACATTTTTTAATATTATAATATAAATAACATTTAATATATAATATAAATAATGAATTCAATTTATATTATAATGAAATTATAATTTTTTTAAAACAATTCGTGGGGACGGGAAATCCCCGCGGGAGCGGGACCCGGCGGGGATGGAGATGGGGACGATTTTTTCCCCGTTTAGTTCGCGGGGACGGGGATGGGGATTCCCCACGACACGGGGACGGGGATGGGGACCTAATCCCCGCCCCCGCCCCCTTGACATCCCTAAGAATAACCCATACCATGGTTTTAAATCATTATGTACCAATCCTTTGTGAAAAATGTACAACAAAAAAGCATATGATATGACCATATACATAGAAGATTGCCCATGTCTTCAATTGCTCAAGAATATAACACCAAATGAACAAAATATATATGCACATAAAAAAAAAAAAGAACATCGAGCCATTACAGCAAAAGCTCAACAGTAGACAAGATGATGACTCCATTGCTGTAACTCCCCGTGGGCCCCACCCGTCGCGTGAGCGCAATCATCGTAGCACTTGCCTCTCTTCGGCGTTTTCTTACTCGACAACAGGCCGTTCCCGCACCCTTCGGACCCCCGAAGCCCATAGGGGCGGGCCCCACTTCGGTTACACCAGTGGTTGGGGACGCTCAAGAAGTGCGCGTTTATGAACTTTCGAAACCTTTTCTTGTATTCTATGGGAGATATTATAGTGGGGAGTTGATTTTTGGGGACGACGAGAGAAGACTTGACCCAATTCTCGAGCTGCTTGTCCCATGTGTACTGTCTTAGGTAGTCTATGATTCCGCACGACATGTAGTTGCGTTGCGTGTCGACTCCGACGAGCAGAGAGTAGTCCATCACGTTGATCGACTGACAAAAAAAATTGGTTTAAAGACCCATTTTAGCCCAATCCTCGTGCAATTGCCAAGCAATTTCGTGCCGTAAGTTAGGGAATGGTACTTTCAGGAAACCCTATTTTAAAGATTGCAATTTGAGGATACTGAAATTTAAAACTGCAGCAGTTTAATGAAACAGTTAGGTGCATGCGTCCTTATTAGGCTGAGCAAAAATATCCGAAAACCGGATTCCGATCCGATATCCGGTTTTCAAAACCCGAAAATCCGGATATTCGATTTTAAAAACCGGATCGGATATCCGATCCGATTTATTTTAAAATAAACCGGATCGGATACGGATAGTAGTTTGTCTAAAATCCGGATATCCAGTATCCGATTTTATATTTAAAATAATTAAAAAATAAAAAAATAGCCCAAAATGAAAAATGAAGGTCAAAAAGGGAAAAAAATCCTCAAAAATAGTAATATTTATGTTTATATTATTTTATTATGTAATTTTGAATCATGAATTCACATATTGTGTGAATTACTATGTGTAGAAATTTTTATATGAAAAAATATATTTTTTATTTTGATAAGAAATAAAAAAATGATTTTGAACAGAATATATTTTGAATCATGAATTCACATAATGTTTATTATTTATTATGTAATTTTGAATCATGAATTCACATATTGTGTTAACTACTATGTGTAGTAATTTTTATATGAAAAATATATTTTTTATTTTGATAAAAATAAAAATATGATTTTGAAAGAAAATATGAAAAATTATTTAAAACAATAAATTTAAAAACCGAATGCGGATATCCGATTTAAATATCCGAATAAAGCTGATATCCGATTTTCGGATATCCGATTAAAACCGGACCGGATACGGATATCATTTTTTGGTATCCGAAAATCCGAATATCCCTCGGATCCGAAAATCCGGATATCCGGTTTTGCTCACCCCTCCTTATATTGCATCGATTTTGAAAGTAGCGCCTTTAGGATACCAACGTACGATGTTGCAATTTAAGGACACCAACTTCAAAAGTTTAAGCAGACTTTTTTCCGTCCTCTAAGTCTAGTTACTAAGGACACCAACTTAAATGGTTGCAATTTATGACACTTTTAAATTTTTTAAGTGCATTAAGTTTTCAATGCATTGTCCTTAAAGTTGCTTCAATTTTTAAAATTTTTTTCGTAACACCCAACTTACGAGGTTGCAATGTAAGTACAATAAGTTTAAAAAATCGAGCGATTTAAGGACGCAATTATGTTGCTTCGACTTTGCAGCTTAGGGTCCTTCAAGATACCCAACTTACGAGTTTGCAATTTGAGGACACTATCTTTCGCAATTTAAGGACGCAGCTACTTTGAAAGTTAAGTGTCATTCGGGACACCCAACCGGCAAGCTTAAAATTTAAGAAATTTGAAGCGTTTGGTATGCAGATTCGCTATGGAAAAGAAAAGAAAATCTATCATGGTACAACATGCGAAACGCAATGTACAATGATCCGATGCGTATCATAACATTTTCCTTTTCTTTTCCGCGTTGGATTTCACATACCAAACGCACCCTCAAGGATTGCAACGCATTGCGTACTTAAATAACTTTGATTTTGAAAGTTAGCGTCTTGTACCCCTGAGTTGGGTATTACGAAAAACGTAGTGAAGGCTAGAATAAACGGCAAATGTAAAAAGACTCGAAGCAACTCAAACTCACGTTGAGGAAATTGGTGTCGTTGTACACCGCCCGTTGGAGATTCCTCTTCGAGCTGCTGCTTACGTAGAGCGGCAGAGCGTTGACGTCGTTGACGAAATTTTGGTCGAGGAGAACTTCTCCCGAATCGTTCCCAGAGACGTTGAGCCGAGCGTGGAGAGCGCCTTTTAGATCGTACTGCCTCCTCGGGCTCCGACCGAAGGAGAGATTCTCCATCACCACGAGGTCGTGCCTCGTCTCCTTTGCACCGTTCGTCGCCCTTATTACGACCTTTTTAAAGATCGACATTCGCAAAAAATCACGAAAATGCCAACGAGAAAATAAAAAAAAAAAAAAAAGCGCAAATCCCACCTGATATATCCCGAGAATCTTGGCGAGGCAAGTCTGATTCCCCAGCTCGTAGCACTGATTCATGTACTCGAAGTAGTTTTCGGCGAACTTCGTGAAGGATTCGAGCTCTATCCTCTTAATTCCCTTTATGATGAAGCGACCGTCCAGCGTTTTCGCGAAGAACGACCCGCTCTTACCGCCCTTTGCGTCCCAATTCTCGCATCGGCTGAGGCACGCGATGAAATCGACCTCGGAGGGGCAAGAACGGTCTCTCAACTTACGAAACTCATTAGCGTAGAGACAAACCACCGAGTATTTCCTCTTCGATGGGTACTTCGAAAACCCCATCGAGATTTCGGGGTGGTGGGCCCCGCTCGAAACGGACGAAGGGTCCATATATTCTACGCTGTCGAAAGAATCGGAACGAGGTGTAAGAGAGAATATCCTCGCTAGGCTCTTCGAAGCTTCGCTTCCTCTCCCTTCCGGCACACCGTCGACCTCGCAAGTTATTACGTCTTTCAAAAGCGCCAAAGCGCACGCAATTATGCTCGACGGCTGGTCTTCGTAGTCAGAGACGATATTGTCCTTACATAGAGGGATGTGTAGCTTCGAGCTTTCGTCTACGATGAGTTTCTGAACGAAAGAATCCGAACTGTAGCTGCCGAACGACTCGATTTTCGGTAGGTAGCCTCTTCGCAAAACTTCCATGTATTCGTTTCTGATATCTTCGAAAGGTGCCCAAATTCGGGTTCTATCGTCTTCAACCTCACTTTCGCCCCAATATGGACAAGAGAGTTCATTACCATTAGAGACAAGCACGCCGTCGTCATTCGAACTTGTCTGAATGAGTATGTCATGAACGACGAGATTATCTCCGTCGGCCTTGACTTGGAGGGATAAAGATGAATTATTTTCGAAGCGTAGAGAATTTTCGCCGTTGACGTATTCGACGGCGATACTATCCTCTTTATATTCGAGCGCCTTGAAATCGGAGGACGTTAGTGTGGATATTCGTCGGTCCCATACGTACGCTTCGAGGAGAAGGTCGAGCCTTGCTCGGTTCAAGCTTACGAGCCTATGCACAGAGTAATCCTTGGCGTCGCTTTTCAAATTCGCCTCGAATCGGGCCTTTTCTTGCTCAAGCATCGCCAAAACGTCTTGAATGTCGACTTTTGCCTTCAGTTCTTTCAGAGTATTTTCGACGTCGAGAAACATAGAAATCCCGTCGATATGTGCCCTTTCGAATTCATCCTTAAGAAGCTCTCCTCGAATATTAGAGTCGAAATCCATCTTTTGGGGTGGTAGAGAGATCGAATGAGTCGCAAATGGCGAGTACTTGAACATTGCGACCATCGGGCCAAGTCTGCATATTTATAACAAGACGTAATAAATAAAAGCATGGCTTCTCGGTGAAATTCGACCGAGAGAGAAGTACGGACATACCCGAAGAAGTAGAAGAAATCGCGATGAAAAGACTGTTCGAAATTTGCGAAGCTGAGCTCCAAAAATTTCCCAAAAGATAGCCTCTCGGTATCGGACGACAGCGGGACCCTCTGCGCCAGCTTCGTGCTTGCGTTTTCTTCTTGGAACGTACAATGACCGAAACGCTCCCACATCCAAATATTTCCCCCGGGCAGGCATTCGCTCGCATGAAGCTGTTTGACTTGGATCGTGAGCTGCTTGTCGTGATGTGCGTAGTGATAGACATGGGACTCGTTCGATTCCCCGCACGTAATGCAATGAAATCCCTGCAAAAGAACGATTTAATCTTTCGTTGTTTTTTATTGCAATAAAAACGCCAAAGAAAAACTCGGGATTATGACAAATAACCTGATTCAGCAAATGGCCGCGCAAGAGCTCTCCGAGCGGAGCGTCGAAGCTTCTGTAGAACTTAATGCGAGAGAAATGGCTATGATTACATATAGCGCCTTTTCCAGCATTTCGGGCGGACATTACGACCAAAATACCCTCCGAACTGCCCTCGTTCTTACCAGTGCTACGCTGTTCGACGCTACCATGTGGGAACCACGTGCCTGAATAGGACATCGTGGGATCATCCATATGGTCGCCGTTAACCTTATCACCTTCATCACATCCAAGTTTTGGCTTTTCGTCGTCATCATCATCGTCGTCGTCTTCAGCCTCTGTCAGAAATTCGCCGCTTTGGCTTATTACATCAACAGATGAGTTACTGGTTTCGACTCGTTCGATTACAACGTTTGGTCCTACTGGATCGCTGCCATCAGTAATGGGAACATCGCAAACAGACGATTCTTCGATATCTCCATCGAATATGGACGATTTCTTTACGAAAGATAGGTTGACCACCTCCGATGAATAAATCGAAGAAAACATTGCGCTTTGATCCATGAGAAAAGAGGTCTCGAGGATCGAGTGATAAGCCATGTTCACCGCAATTCGAATTATACGTTTGATTCTCTTCAGTTCGCTGCTTCTATCCCCCATCAGCAGAACCTGTAAGAAGATTCCAAAAAAGTAAAAAACGGTCCATAAATTAACAAATCAAAACGGAGAAAGATCGCTCGACGACTTACTGTGCAGGCGCGCCTATCAGGAGAGCCCTCGAGGAACATCAAAGTCTTGATGGGCTTCTTACCACCTCCCTCTGTAATAAAATCGTGCTCTTCGACGTACTTTTCGACGTAAAAAGATTCGCACTGCTTAAGCTGCTGACACGTTACAGCTTCTTCTAAAGATGGGACAGAAGAACCTATGCAGCTTGCGACCCTTTGCTGCCGACGAAGCCTCATATCGACGATTAAAGTCATCCCTTTCTCGAAGATAGATTCTTGAATATCCCGAGAAACAGACTTTTCGACTAAGATAACGTTCGGTTGGTCCTTTTCTATCATCTCCATGATGGGTCTTAAGCTGTCTTTTTCCTGTCGAAATGGACTATTTACATGTCAGGCAAAGGCCAAATAAATGATAGATCTTTCCTGTTCTTTTTATTACCCGATCTATGGATTCGAAAGACGATAACTCATCGGAGGAAAGATCGAGGGAGCCATTGATCAGAAGCAGTCTCGGGTTTCGATAGCTCGTGGGCATGTGTTTGTGAGCAGCGTGCTTCTTGAAGACGAGGCCTTTGATCACTTTACTGCCCAAATCAAACGCATGTTATATTTTCAACAGAAAAATTCAATAGTTGGAGCGAAAAAGAGGTTTGCTTTTTCTTAGACCATCTCCAACCGATAAACGCATTCTCAAACTCAAAATGCAGTAATTCTTCTCCAACCGATCAACTCATTCTCAAACTCAATAGACTATTTTGTAATATTCATTTCCACATCATTTTTTACAAATTTCAATACTACCCACATATTTTACAACTTTACAAATTAAACTACAAATATCATCTTAGATTTAATAGAAAATAAAATCCGAAAAAAAAAGAACAAAAATAAAAATCTACAGCTCATCGACTATGTTCATCAAGGAAAATAAATAAATATTTACAGTCATGTCAAACAACTGTGAGCATGACCAAAACAGTACGTTTGTATCTACATTCATATTTTTTTATAAATAATAATAATATTTATATAGTTCGATTTCTGACATCTTGATCTGCCTTTATCTATTTTCTCTGGAAGCTCAAATTATCACTAGGGCTGGGGAAATATACCGAAAACCGATATACCGTCCTTGTCGTATCGTAACGTATCGAAAATATCGAAAATTTTGGTATACGGTAATGTTATGAAAATTTAAAAATTAGGTATACCGATTATACCGAAAATACCGAAATACAAATTTTAAATAATATATATATATATATACACACATACATATATTATATTATTTCTAAAAAATATCAAATGGGTAAAAATATTATAAGGATCTTCATAAATTTATGTATCTCATAAATTATTAACTATACACAACCTTTTAAGATTATTGACGCCCACCATATTTTACTTATTATACCTAAGTCAAGTTACGTTTAATTTTGGCCTTTTTAATTTTTTTTTCTTCAGGATTTTGAAAGCGTAAAGACGCAATGCAATTACTTTTTCACTAATTTTTTAAATAACAATTTCATTTTAATTAATCTCTATATAAATTTGTATTTTGTAGTTTGTAAATTCTTTGTATTACTAATGAGACTGACTAAAACATGTAAATTATTTAATATTATTTTATGAATTAAAAATCTTTTTTATTTTGAAAAATTTGGTATTAATAATTCATCTTATTGGGCCTAAGGAGTTTGAATTGACTACAAATTCGGAAACAAACGAATGAACGAGTTATGAGACACGCATGGTTAAAAACCCTCCGTGTTAATGGTATAGAAGGTATGATACCGATACTGTATCGAAATTTCGGTTACCGAAATTTTGGTATGGTATTGGTATGATTTTTTTCAATACCGAAATTTCGGTACGGTAAACGGTATCACGGTTTTGGTACGGTATACCGTACCGAACCACCCCTAATTATCACAGTCCATCTGTCATTCATAGCTTTGTTTCTGACAAAGATATACGATAGAAACGAAAATTCGGGACTTCCCTATTAAAAAGTTCAATCGCATTCTAACGGATCCAAACGCAAACATGCGTTTTTTCAGGTGGGAGAAATTAAAATCCCATTTTGAGTTTGGTTTTCGGTATCGGTTGGAGTAAATTTATGAATTTTTTTTGGTTTTCGAGTTGGGTTGGAGATGCTCTTAGTCCTTGAATGGTGATATTATACCGACTATAACCTTCAAAATTAAACAATCTAGGATTCCAGCGAATTGGCATTATACGGACAATAACTTCCAGAATTACGCAATCTACGGACAAAATCTAGGGTTCTGCGTATAATGTCCCCTAAATTGCTTAATTGAAAGTTACGTCCTCATAATGCCCCACCCCATAAATTCATTGTCCCTATAAAGTCATCCCTCTAAATCACAAGACTGAAAAAATTAATTTAACCCGGAAAAAAAACACGATATCGATCGAATGGAAGGTACCTCTGCGAAGGCCGCCCAGTTGCTACGCATTTAACCTTCACATATCCCTCGGTATCCATTGCATCGGTGGGCTTTACGAAAGAAGCAGCTTCCCACGACAAAGAGGTGACTTTATCGACCCAATTCTCACCATAAATTCCAAGAAAATCGACACCCGCCGTCCGAAAAAGGCGCCCCACTTGGCCCTTAAACCTCCCGTTCTTAACGTTCTCCAAAGCCATGATTTTTTCCTCTTCAAGCTCGAGCTTTCGAGGGCCTAACTCATCGTAATTTTCTTCGTTTAAGGGCCCGGGCGGAATCCAAAAGTCGACGTCCAATTCGTCGTTCGAATGGGTTTGCAAAAAGTCTCCTTCTACAATATCGGTCGACGAATAACCATTTTCGTCGATGCCTTTAGGCTTACTAACCGAAAAGTCCAAGTCGAGCGCTTTCGACGGAGAGCTCAAGCTCGAATCCTCTGTACTGCTGCTTTCTTCATCTCCGAAATCCCTGAAAAAAAAATTGAGAAAATAGTGGGAAAACGATCTTTCGAAACGAACTGATGATTGATTACCTATTGCAAGAGCTTGCCTCGACTGAAATATCACCTGTGTAAACGAAAAAGGAGATCAGAAACTGAGGAATATGATCGGTAAAAGTAAGGAAATGGAGAAAAGAAAGAAAGCTAACTGCAACTCGAGATAGAGCTATCGCTGCTTATGAGCGATGAAGATGGACTACTCGGAGACATATTTGAAGCTGAAGCGATCGTAAGACTTGGACAAGTATTTTCGAACTAACTTGAATCTGCGAACTAAGTATGTTGTCTCGATGATCAAGGCAAGAATTAAATAGGGTGTCTCTGCACCTGCAATTCATATTCAATTGAAGTCATTTAAAAAAGCTCTATTCAAACAGAAACTGATCTGCCATGGATTCTGCAATGGAGTAGTTCGAAGTATAAGAAATTAGTACGGCATTCGTATTTTCGCCCCAGAAAAATGCTGACTTTTGAGCATCTACGGCTATGAGATTTTCCAGCTCACATGGCCAAGACCACAATTTGCAGATGCAATGGTAATTTCGAACGAAAAATTATCTTAGAAAAGCCTAAAATTGTAATAGAATAGCAGAGACAAGAACAAACTACCATAACAGCCCTATATCACAATCTGCTGAACTTCATCACCAAGAACCAATATTTCTCAGTAATCCCAAAATGAATTAAGAACTATGACAATAAACCTTTCTTCAGCATCGTTTCAAGCACAGATTAAGCTCCCATAAACACATTTTGAAGAATAAAAATAGAAAAAGAAAAAGAAGAATAAGAAGATTAGGTAACTTACTGCTAAATACATCCAATGAGCAAGCAATGATGGCCTCCCAAAGCCTGCAAGGAATATTATCTGCACAAAAATTACTCAGAACGTAGATGGCATATTCTTCTTCGAGAAACAAAGATTTCGAAATCTCGGACATTCAAGAGCTCCTCAAAGCAAAGTATGTTGCGTTGTGTTGGATAAATTTCAAGAAAATAAATGATAAATAAAGAATCACAGAAAGAAGGAAGGCGAGTAATGCAAAAGTTATACTTGTCGCCAAACTGGGGTCCCTCCCATATATAAGTGTTGAGCTTCTTCTTCACAAAAATTCAAAATAAATATTGAAATTTTCTAGCAACTCATTAACGATCGACGTGTATAGGACACATGGTAGTATACTAGTTGCTCCGATGCTCGGTCGTTTTTTATAACAAAGGAAATTGTAAGAAATTACGTGTATTTACTAATCAAGTCTATTAAATTCATTTTTTATTTATTTACTTTCAACATATTTCACCGACTGATTTCTTTTTATATAATTCTTTTTATTTTTGGCCTTGAGAATTTGAACTCATGGCATCTTTATTGATCGATCATATTAAATGAAGGTTGGATTGGTGTATTATATTATAATTTTTTATGTTGTATTTTTCAATAAACAATGAAATGCACCTCTACCGACATTCTTGATTTATCTCAATAACTATTTTTAAGCTTGAAATTGATAAGGTACGTGAAATTGAAAGATTGGACGAAATATATATATTATACTTGTATAAACATTACGATTATAATTCACTGCATTAACTATGGAAAATGTGCTGAGATTATAAAATTTCGCTTCCTTACCATTTTTTTATTTTAGGTTTCTTGGCTTTAACTGAGCTTTTCGCCTCGAAATTATTTAAGAGATACGTTACAATGGTAATGATTGATATCTCAGATAAATCGCCTTTCTCTGCCGTCTCGTCTATGATTCATGATTGGCTGTTAATGAAAATCCATTGGCAGCAGTTGGTATTTTGCATTGCTGGCAAGAGATTAGTGTAACGAGTCATATGTATGGTCTAAATAAATCAATAAATAAATATATGTGTATATGTATATTTTAATATATATGAAATGGGAAGCATATGCCATTCCACGGTACAATAGCTTGAATCATTGCACGATAACTATCCACTTTAATATCGTCCTTCATTACACTATTATATTACACAATATATGATGATTGTGCTAATTATATATTTGACTTGTCAATGTGGTGAATAACATGAAAACACTTGTTAGTTTATATTAGACAAGAAATACTCGTGGATGGAGTTTGCTAGCAGTTTGTTTGCGTGATTGATGCATTTGTTTTTGTAAACAATTATATATTATGTTGTGTTTTACAGATATAAATTTCGGCTAAGTAAAGATATTAATTTTAAATTTATGATCACTAACTTTATGATCGATCTTCAATTATTTTTGCGATCAAATAAGCCGAAAGCTCTATTTGTTGGAAATATTGATAGGTGATGACATGAAGATGAAATACCTGGTATGATTTTCAACTTTATTAATTTTTATGGGAAAATCAAATATATACTGACCAACAAAGTTCATACACGTCGACAAGTTCATACTGACTTATTATTTATTTTTTCCAACATTTAATAATTTATCAATCACTAATTTTGATTCATGATATATAAAAAGATGATTCACATTTTGTTCTAACACGTTATGATGACGAGGGATTAGAGCACTATCATTATCCAAGATTCCCATGACGTATGTATAACAAAGATCTCATTAGGGATCGAATTAGGAGTTTACATATAAGGTATAAAAATCATTGATCAAATATATACATGAGATTTGAATGTTAAATGTTATCCCGTATTTTATCGGTCAAATATTCGAGTCTACTCGAAAGGGGGAAAATATTCCCCGTGAAAAACATCTCCCGAAGAGGAAAACATCCCGGAGGCGACATATGCCCGAGGAGCGCGCTCGAGGAACGACGCCTTGCCCGAACCGTTCTCGAGGAAATTCTCGTAGACGCAAGGACCGAGGAGATGTATCGAAACATAACGGGTTAGCATATCCTATGTGGAAAATCTTCACGAGCAACGAAGAGCAGTTATACTTGAACATGGCCGTTATAATTTCCACTCGGTACATGGACGTTAGTGGGTGGTTATCTAACCCACCCTCTCAATCGTGTGATAATGCTAATTAAGGGCATGAGCTTACGGATAAAAAGGAAAAGAAAAGGGGGATTCATTCTCTCCTATGACAACTAACTCTTCATCATTCTCATGTCATCTCTCATCACTCATCCTCGGACAAGGAACTTGGAGTCACAGTCACAAAACATCCCTCCTAGCATCATAACAAACACGCACACAAGGCTCTCTCTCTCATCTCTGATCTCAGACGAATTCATCGCCCGCCCATGGAAGAACTCGTGCCCTCACAACACAAGGCGATCATGCGGCTTCCGATTATGGGTTCTCTACTTATTATACGCTATTTCAATACTTTTATACTCTTCAATTTTATTTTCCTTTATACTAACGTCAACGAACAATTATTTGACTTGAGCGTCGGAGGGGCGTCGCCGAAACAGCGCCCTCTAGCCCGCTTTTTCGTGATGTTTCAGGCATCCGCTGAAGACGAAGACGACGAACTCGAAACGGCGACAGATAGCTTCCAGCGCACTGTTGATGCTAGGGTCGATTTTTCGGTCCGCATCAATTGGCGTCGTCTGTGGGAATCAGATAAATAAATGAAGGTGCACTTGGAAGAAATCGGAAAACCTAAAGCTGTTTCGAGTCCGTCACCATCTACCCGTTTAGCTTGTTGCTAGCTCGATATTGGCGAAACCCGCTCGCGTCGCCGCCATGAGTAGACAGTCCTCGCGGGAGCTGCTGTGGGCAGCCCACTTTCGGGGCTCAAATCCCCAGAATTGTTCGAGTAGACCAGCCCTTGCTCGCGACTGGAGACGGCACTGAACGAGGCATTTGCAAAACAGCATATGGGAACCTCTCGCACCGCCCAAATCTGAAGTCGTGCGAACATCTCGGCTTATTAGCAGATCATCCCCGACGGTCAAGGAAGTAACCACGATCAAACAACGTGCAAGCTGTTGCAAAGTGCACAACGGCATAGCAGCTTCGCTATTTTCACCTAGGGCATAAAATTGACCGAAGCGACGTCGCAGCTCGTCGCGCTCGCAATCAAGCCTCTCGTCAGGCTCGTTGGAGCGTGATCGGCGCCTGCGAGCACAACAGCAGACAAAGCAACGTCGAGGCCCAATTCCCGAGCAGCTACTCAACGAACCAGCCACCTTCCCCATCCAAACCGGCCGCACACAGAATAGAGCTCACGCCGGCGGGGATGTTGCAGTCCACTGCACTCATACGCCAACCTCGGTTTCATCCTAATCAAGACCCGCACCGTAGATGCATCAAAATGCTCTGATTACATGGTGGTCCAAACTCTCTGTGGTGGTCTCTGCTGTGGCCAGAAACGCTGTAGCGACTGATATTAAGGAACGAATTCACACCGGCACAGAAAACCTAACTGCCCAACCTCGACGAACCTTACAAATCGGCTCACGTCCCGCTAAATTAAAGGAAGCCCGCTGCGTATCCTCGACGACTAACACTTTCTCCTACTCGCCTAGACTTTTCGGAGCCAAATCGCGGGCGACTCAGTTTGAAGGTCTAAGAGGGACGATCGGGTCAAAATTCTCCCCTGAACCATAATCGCCGAAGTTTTTGGGACGAAACCACCATGAGACCGATCCAGTAGGTCTGACGACGACCACCATCGCCGCCCGTTCGGCCACCTGTGCCAGATCCGCCGCTGCCCACGGCCTGGACCCGGTTGTAAGCTTTCCTTGTGTATCGGGGTTGATTCGAAATTACTTTATCTAATGGGTGATTTCTGTCATTTCATTAGGGAGCCATATTTGTGAAACTTAAAATCTGGGGTAGCTCTATGAATTATTAAAATATATGAGTCATTTGTGTAAATTTCATAGGGTTACGCAGGCTATTCGTGGGGCTTATCATTTACATTGGGATGCTAGAATAAGATCTGTCTGATATTACAATTTTCCTGGGCCTCTGGAATTGTTTTCGTAGCTGGAATTTTTGCTGTAGATATTTCAGGGCTTCATTGAATATTGGCAACAACGGGACAATTAATATTAGTGCATGCGTAATTCAAATTGCATCTTTGAAGTTTCTTTTGAGCTATTCTGAGTACAGGATTCGTTGCACTACATAAGTCGTACGCCCATAAAACTATTGAACACCGCAACCTAGGCCGACACATTACTGAGGCGGCCATTCACTGCGCCCAAGAGAACCAAGCAGTGATAGCTCGGGCGTTACCTTGCCGCCCCACCTAACCTTACGAAGACTCGATCATACAAGACACCCTCAAGCCTTGATGGGGCGGTGTGTTTCATGTCAGCTCACGAAGCCAAAATCAGCTCAGATGGGCGGTCGCGCGCTTGCGTTCGCAGCCCTCGGTCGTCGCCCGTATAGCCCAGCAAATGGGATCCAACGTGTCCTGCCTGGTCCACATCCCTTCGGGTAGATTGTTTTCCCCCGAGCTGAGGCGACCGCCGCTTAAGATCAAAATCCCGCTTGGCACTGAGGAATCCAACCACGCCGAAGACAAATACGTCAACACCTTTCGCGCAAAATGGGAGGAAACCTCCACGAGCTCATCAGCGGACAACTCGATATTAAGACTTGATCGAGCCACATGCGGCACCACACTACAACGACCACTCATCAGCAGAACTCAACCCTTATCAGTAGAGTGACACGCCGGAGCCTGCAGCCCTTGGCCTCGGCCCGTCGCTCAGGTTGTCGATGAACCACCTCTAGACTCACTGTTATGCCCCTGCGCTGAAGGTATCTGTCTCGATCAAGAGCGCGATGAAGCAATCACGATAGAGGGCCGAAGTCACACGCCGATATCAAATTCTTTATCCAAGATCGAGGGAATCGGCACAACTCGTGCCCAAATGGAGGTACCTACTATGTATCTATTATATGCTGACATTTTTCTTCTGTCGCAGACAGCAACTCCGAGCGTGCAACAGCGTAAAGCCCGACAGCAGCTCCAGCACAACCCCAGCAATGATAAGGCAGTTCACTGCACTCGAACTCTAGCCTCGGATTCGGCCCAACAGTAGTCGCTATCCGTGCTTCTCCGAGCTCATGGGATGTCATCAGCACCGGGAAGCACAACCGCGGGCAACACGCCATCAAAGCTTGACTCACTGAATCTGTCCAAGCAGACTGATCACCATCGCTAGGGGACGAGCCAAAATTGCGGTTGTACATGGCCGAGCACAGCTATCGGCGAAGTCGAGCCCACTCTCGGATGCTGAAGAGTGTTTCGTCTGAAGAGATGCCCCGTGCGTCATTTAGGACCAACAACCTTCATCATCAAAATCAGCGCCCGTCGGAACCAAGCTATGGACAACACAAAACTGACTGGGACGATGTTGTCGCATCCCACTGCCCTCATTACTCAAGCCTGTAATCAATCAAGATCCGTGCATCTTTAGACTCTCCGAAAAGTCGTCGTAACACCTTGGAAATCAATGAGGCAAAAAGGCGCGGCCAACATCTGAACCCAATTGCCCCTCGAGGAAATCTAGTGAATCGACGACAACCTTACGAAATTGACGACGCCCATGGTATACGCCTTCCATTCTCTTCATCCGCCTCCAATACCCGATCCTCGCCGGAGCCGAGCCGCCGTCGAGTTGGACCGAGAAGGTGCGAAGGGAAAATATCCATACAATCTCGCGACTTATAGATCTATCGACGGCGAAAACCCACCACCATCGGAACCTTTGGACCTCCACTTCGACGACAATGACCATTTCTGAGGTAGTCGGGGGCGGACCTGTCACTGGTCGGATAGTAAAAGTTGGTCTGTAAGTTTTCTAACACTTGGGGATCCTTAGGAGAATATTTTAAAATAGATTCTATTATTTTACTTGGGAGCGTACATGATGAAATCTAAAAGCATGGGGTCATTCTGCGAATTAGGAAAATACTTGAGGTGTTGGAGTAAATTTCTTAGGGTCATGTTGGGCTACGAATTGGACCTGCTTTGCACTGGCTTGCTATGATTTTTCTTGGATTGATCCGATTAATTTTATTAGCTTGCTTTGAGTTATGTGGTTGCAGGAACAAATAATTATTGTGGAAGTTTAGTTTTGTAAAGGATCTAGGACTTAACTAGTGCTTGTTTGCTGGAATTGATTTTACCGGGCTGCTAATATGTTTCGTGAAAGACTAGAACCAATTACTAGTTGCTGCTGGAATCAAATTAATTAGGCTTCTGAAAATATTTTTTGGATCAAGTATTGTTTGATGGTGGATGAATTATATGTCCGCTGTTAGAAATTTTCTCGGATCGCTGGGGTCGCTAAAAATATTTTTATTAGGCTTATTCCATTACTTTTTGCTGGAATTATAGAAACTACCTTGAGTTGTTAATATCTTTGCATAGACTAATTCTCTCTTGAGCTCCTATCATATGTTTTTCAAAATTAACCCTTATTGCTTGACGGAAAATATGACCATCTGCATGTACGGATTTAGTCATACATTCACGCTTTCTTTGAGCTATTTGAGTGCAGGAATTCATGGGCGCTCGTGGCGCGAAGGAATATTATTGGCAGGTCTCGTTTATGTCACCACGAGAAAATTTTGCTAGAGAATAAATTATTCGGGGCAGCTTAGATGCCCGCTGAAGCTATAGGGGAAATCACCCTCGAGAGAATGACCAGATCCGGTATTGCGCCCTCGGCTGCGTTTCGCTCAATGTTTCGCCGCAGGCTGGCCCTCATTTCTTGAAAAAATAAAAAAAAAAACAACAATAACAACCTTTGAAGGCAACCCTCGCTAGAATTCTGCCGGGTCCGCGAGATTATGCCCTCGCTTTAGCCCTCAAATTCGCCCAGCTTAGCTAAGGGAGTCGAAGACGCTACTGACTCTTTAAAAGGCCCTGCGGAGGTATCCCACATCGTCAAGTATCATAGCAACCACCCTCGAAGGTCAAAAAGCCCACCTACGTCAAAGAGCTTAAAATGAGGCGTCACAAAAATAAAGTGCGCCGACTCGTTTCACGCAAAATGGGAGCTATCGAGACAAAATCACCACGAGCTCGGCAACGGATAGCCCACACGTTTGCACGCCAACGCAGCAACCCTCGGTCCCGCCTATACAATTCAGCTAAAGGATCCGAGGCGGCCGGACGATCCACTTCGGCGTTTCTTCCAGAAGCTGAGGCGACCACCATGAAACCCTTCGAGAAGCCCGATGCGAACGGAGGTTTCGAGAAGGACATAGCTATCGACTTCGGGGGCCAGATTTCGCTTGTGCCAAGGAACCCTACATCAAAACTTGCGAGTATCAAACGCGTCGATTTGGGGGGTACCCCTGATTTTATTATGATATTTTGAAAATTTTTACTTGACATCGCATATCATTTTCGGGAAAATCGACGATGCCTCGTACCAAAAAACACGAGACTTGCAAATTTCAAACTTCTCAAAGAAAGCGCAACCACCGCAACGCCACCATTACAAGGACAGTACTGCACTCTTGGCTGGAGGTTGCTTTCGAGACACGGCTATATTGACAGATTTCGTCCCAAAGACCCGACCACCTCGGACCCTTAAACCCGTTATACTCTGGTACTTGAAAAATCGACCTCCTAATACTCGAGATTTCAGGCTATATACACCGATGACTCGCCTATTTATAAACTGAAAGCGCCGATCAAAAACTTTGCCCGATAAACAAGACCGAAGACCTTGGCCAAGGCTGAAGACCATTCTCCTAATCCCTCTCTAAGAGGCGGCTCACTGAACCCTCGGGAACAAACTATTCCCCTCGGGAAATAACTATACGCGCACATTGAATCCCTCTGCGAGAGGCTGAAATCTTCCCCAAGGGAAGAGAAGACCACGCGCACACTGAATCCCTCTGCGAGAGGCAGCTCACTGTTCCCTTCGGGAACGTCGCGCACACTGAATCCCTCTGCGAGAGGCTGAAACCTTCCCCTAGGGAAGAGAAGACCACACGCACACTGAATCCCTCTGCGAGAGGCAGCTCACTGTTCCCTTCGGGAACGTCGCGCACACTGAATCCCTCTGCGAGAGGCTGAAATCTTCCCATAGGGAAGAGAAGACCACGCGCACACTGAATCCCTCTGCGAGAGGCAGCTCACTATTCGCTTCAGGAACATCTTTCAAGATCTCCAAGGCTCTCCTCAGGCTCAGGGGGACGCCCCTGACCCGAGGCAAAGGACCTTAAGTTTGGTGCGTTCGGAATCAAAGCACACTTAAGTAAAACAAAGACAGAATCTCGGATCTCGAAGGCCCATGGCGAGAGACCTTTCACTCGACAAGTATCGCCTCGAGTACATTTGATTTTCAAGGCAGAGACAACAGTCGCAACCCGAAGGACGAGACAAGACAGAATCATTTGAAACCACGCTGGAGGAATCTACGCGAGGTAAGTACCCCTTTTCTCAATACTCGAATATTTTACCTATACTACGTCCAATAACACTCTTTTGGACTATTTGTGAGGGGGACTATTGTTATCCCCGTATTTTGTCTGTCAAATATTCGAGTCTACTCGAAAGGGGGAAGATATTCCCCGTGAAAAACATCTCCCGAAGAGGAAAACATCCCCGAGGTGACATAGGCCCGAGGAGCGCGCTCGAGGAACGACGCCTTGCCCGAACCGTTCTCGAGGAAATTCTCGTAGACGCCAGGACCGAGGGGATGTATCGAAACATAACGGGTTAGCATATCCTATGTGGAAAATCTTCACGAGCAACGAAGAGCAGTTATACTTGAACATGGCCGTTATAATTTCCACTTGGTACATGGACGTTAGTGGGTGGTTATCTAACCCACCCTCTCAATCGTGTGATAATGCTAATTAAGGGCATGAGCTTACGGATAAAAAGGAGGTGGGAGAAAGAAAAGGGGGATCCATTCTCTCCTACGACAACTAACTCTTCATCATTCTCATGTCATCTCTCATCACTCATCCTCGGACAAGGAACTTGGAGTCACAGTCACAAAACATCCCTCCTAGCATCATAACAAACACGCACACAAGGCTCTCTCTCTCATCTCTGATCTCAGACGAATTCATCGCCCGCCCATGGAAGAACTCGTGCCCTCACAACACAAGGCGATCATGCGGCTTCCGATTATGGGTTCTCTACTTATTATACGCTATTTCAATACTTTTATACTCTTCAATTTTATTTTCGTTTATGCTAACGTCAACGAACAATTATTTGACTTGAGAGTCGGAGGGGCGTCGCCGAAACGGCGCCCTCTAGCCGCTTTTTCGTGACGTTTCAGGGATCCGCTGAGGACGAAGACGACGAACTCGAAACGGCGACGGACCGATAGCTTCCAGCGCACTGTCGGCTAGGGTCGATTTTTCGGTCCGCATCATTAAAATTGTGAGACTAATGACGTGACTACGTGTGACACGTTGTAATATGTTAAAGTTGCTATATCTCAACATATTAATTGCCTACGTGTATATAAAAAACACATATGTGGATTGGCTGAGACTTCAAAGATTATCTGCAAATTATATGGCTACATATAAGAAGTAGAAATAAGAATATTAAATCATTAAGAAAAATTGTGGTAAATTAAGTGGATTTTTATTTCTAAGAAAAAACATGAAAGAGATAGTAATATAAATGGTAATCAAACTTTTATTTATGCCAATGAGGCTGAGGAGCGTCGGACGTCGCCGAAACGGCGCCCTCTAGCCCGCTTTTTCGTGACGTTTCAGGATCCGCTGAGGACGAAGACGACGAACTCGAAACGGCGACGGACCGATAGCTTCCAGCGCACTGTCGCTAGGGTCGATTTTTCGGTCCGCATCATTAAAATTGTGAGACTAATGACGTGACTACGTGTGACACGTTGTAATATGTTAAAGTTGCTATATCTCAACATATTAATTGCCTACGTGTATATAAAAAACACATATGTGGATTGGCTGAGACTTCAAAGATTATCTGCAAATTATATGGCTACATATAAGAAGTAGAAATAAGAATATTAAATCATTAAGAAAAATTGTGGTAAATTAAGTGGATTTTTATTTCTAAGAAAAAACATGAAAGAGATAGTAATATAAAATGGTTACTTTCAAACTTTTATTATGCCAATGAGGCTGAGGCTTGACTCTAGTGGCCAAGTTAACGCACTCAAAGTTCATGTGACTAGGAGGTCAGTGGTTCAACTCTACCTCCCGCATGACTTTCAGAAAGTCCCCACGAGCCTAACACATGACTATCATGTTGGGAGAGTTTGTGACGTGTCCATCTGACCCCGGGAATTAGTCTCACCTCTGGAGTATGTGGCGGTTAGCCCATAGCCGGACTGTGTGGGGATACCTCGGGACCGATAAAAACTTATTTATAAAGTATATTTGAAAAGTGGATTTAAAGCCAACACCGTTTGGTTGCTATCTCATTTAAGGATGCTGACAAACTATCTAAGTTGAAAAGCATCCTCTCATCGGAGTAAGTAGTATTTAATAATAATAATAATATATTTAATGTAACAATTACCTTGGTTCTTGAACTCGGGTCTATGTTCTGGGCTGTAAAGGTGTATCATAGTGACCAATATTATGTGGCCCAGTAAATTTCATTGGGTTTCAATCAAACACATTATATCATCAATTTTACTATTCTATACAAAACTATATTTTCTTTGAAGAGTAATATAATGTCTTAATATCATCTCCAATAGTACTAAACAACAACCTATACCTAAATTCTCCTCCAACACATACCCAAAACCAGACCTAAAATAGGTTTTTACAATTTCTCTTTCCTCCAATACTCAAATTTGAGTTTCTACTATTCATCACCTTAAAACTTTCTAAGCTTACCAATTGACCTTAAATCCTAGTAATTATATTTTCAACATAAAAATATTTTAACTAAATTTTATTATTTATATTATTCTTTTATATTATAATACATGAATATTATTTTTAAAAAGGCTAAAATTTAGCACATTGAAAAAGACAGTAAATTACCGAATTGAAAATAGGTATACAAGCATAATAATTAAAAACGTTGTAAATAACATACAAGCATTGAAAATAATAGTTTGGTCTAATTTGTTTTTTTTGTAAAATATGTGGGTGTTATTGAAATGGTATAAAAGTTGAAATAATTCTGAAAATATTCTTTTGTGTTTGAGAATGAGGTTAACTGTTGGAGAAGAATTAATGTTGGTGTGACATTTATTGTAAAATAGATTTGGGAATTGATTTAGCCGTTGGATATGCCCTAATCACGTAGCAATTAATTCTTGCTGTAATAATGTTTGCATAGCAAATATTGGTTAGTCACTAAAAAACATTAAAAAAATAGGAATAATACGTTATTCTGACACATATTTATTGCCCTAAGCTACGATGAGCCGCCACAGCTAAAAAAGTAAACTTTATTTTTTATTTTTTGATTGATTTTTGCTTTTATGAAGGTACGATTTGCGAAAGTTTCTCATGCACATGTATATAGGTTGGCGATTTGAGCTATGAGCCCCTTCTTTAATTAATTTTCCTGCATCTTTAATTTATTATTTTAGTTTTTCTTATCTGAATGGAGTTGAATGGTAGCCAGCTTTTATTTGGTGGCACTATCCGAAAATTTATAACTTAGACAAAATTTTATCTTCACAGAGGGAATTTACTTCGTACACAAGTACATTTGAGAGTAGGGAGAAAAAATATATTTCAAGAATAATTTTCCATGATAAGATTTCAAATTCATGAGAAGTACAAAGAAGGAGGCCGATTTTATTTCTAGTTTTTTTTTAATGCGAAGGAAGTGTAGCATGTATATGCAGTCGAAAAAAAAAAAGTTACCAAAATAATACGTTGTAAAAAGAATAATCATTAAAGGATCTTAGCTCTGATTTCGTGCATTGTGTAACAGAAGAATTATTCCATTGTGGGCTACATAAAAGCCTGAAAAGCTCCAAAATCTATTTATTGCTTGCACCTCTACATAAATACTCACTTGGAAAAAATTTATAATTTAATACACTGTCAGGTTTTTTTTATGTGGATACTTAGACTAAAAAATTTGCACAGGTACCCGATCCGCCGAGGTACGCCATGCAACACATTGAGGTACCCTATATCAACATATTGTGGTACGTCATACATTGAGAAAATAGTACGCCGTATTAGCACATTTAGATAAACCATCTATAATACATAGTTACGCCGTACACATTTAGGTACCATATATCAATGTGTTATGGTACGCCATACACACAGGAAGGTACGACGTGACTGAAGAAACTGGTAAAGATTAAATCAGGTACCTATCTGTAAAAATTTCTGATATTGGTACCTATCTGTAAAAAATTTATTCAAATAGATATTTATGTGTAGATGTCACTTTAAATGGGATAAATTATAGTAGTACTCAACATTTTTATTTAATATAATCAATTATTATAATATTTAAATAAATATGTATATATGTATATAAATTATACAATTAAGTTATGGAAATTAACTAAAAATAGTGATTAACTAAAATTATAACTAAAAGATAATGGATAATTTTCAAATTTAAATTATTAATTATTTTCTTAAATTGACAGACCAATTAGCAATTTATTTATACTCGCCCCGCACGCCTAAAAAATATATATATAAATTATACAATTAAAGGTATTAAAATTAACTAAAAATAGTGATTAATTAAAAATAGTAATTAAAAATAGTGGATAATTTTTAAAATTTAATTAATAGTTTTTTTGTGAAATTTACAAACCAATTAGCAATTTATACTCGCCTCCCACGCCTAAAAATAGAAAGATATGTAATGTAAATAAGGGCAAACTCAACTCGAAATTAGGCTCTAAGTCAAATTTAAAGATCGAAATTTAAAATTTAAATAAGCTAACTAATAAAATTATTCAAGCTCACGAACTGTTACGACTAAGCTCAAAATGAACAGTATATTATGCAAATTGTGGTGATTTTTACTTGGAACAGACATTATATATAGACATAGTTTTTTTTAAAGTAGGATTTCATTTCAAATATCCAAATGGATACAAAGATACAACAGAACAATAACAAAAATGTTACAACATAATGGACTATTTCTATTGCGTAAATGTCCGGTGATAGCACTGGATCCGTTCTCAAACCCCAAAAGGGGAGAAAAGAAACCCCGAAGGGGACTCCACAAAGGGAGGAAAGAAACTCCCACGAGGGGAGGAGAAAACTCCCATGAAGGGGAGGAAACTCCTACGAAGGGAAGAAGACTCCACAAAGGAGCCAACTTCCCCGAGGAGAAACCACACGGCAGCTGACCAGCAGCACCCCTCGGCCGACCTCGGCGGTAGACCACGGTGACGTTGGCGACGGCAGCAGCAGATGACGGCGGCGGCCACTGGTGGCGGCAGCGACTGAGGAAACCTCAAAATCAACACGTTTCAAGAACAATGTCCCTCTCAGTCATATCGTCGAACACCTTGCTCGCACAGTCTGTCACCTTGACGTACTCGTCGACTAAGGCGATTTTCACGTAGAAACAATAGCCTCCGTTTTCTGCTCCTCCCCTACCCAAGCCGCTATCTCGTGCTCCGAGCCCAACGGTGGTGACAGTGGATTCCGGGGGGAGATGTGGTGATAGCAACGTGGGTTAGATTATTTATCTTTTCAAAAAATAAAAACAGCAAAGATGGGCCTCCCCTACCTCCATGTTCCCCTACCTCCATTAATGGAGGAGGGGGGAGGGGAGGAGGGGAAGGTGGCGGTGGTTTGGGGATGTTAGGGTTAGGTTAGAGAGAAGGGGGAGAAAAGAAAGAGAGGGGAGAGAGACATAGTTAGAACGGTCAATTTGGCCCGTGGCCCGCGGGCTGGCCCGCCCCGCCCCTCCAAAAGGGCGGCTGGGCTGGAATTTTTAGTCGCGCCAAGGAGCGGGCCTGAATGGGCTAGCTCGCACGGGCTTGGGGCTGGCCCGCCAATTTTATTAATTATATATATATATGTTATATTTAAAATATACTAATATTAATAAATATATAATTGAAGATATAAATGTGCCTAAGAGGGTGGTGAATTAGACTATAGAAATTTTATGCTTCTTTTCACAAATCCTAAGTGTAGTGACTTGGATATGCCTACTGATGCTTATAACGAGTATGCCTGATATATCCTAGTTACGTCGGATGTGTGTTTCGGGTCTGTCTCACAGGGATAAAGAAATAACTGAAAAGTAAATGCGAGACAGGATTTTTATAGAGGTTATATCCCCAATTGGGGTTTACTCCTCTTTGGGGTTTGCTCCCCAAGAATTTAACCAATCACTATAATGCACCGTAGCTGGATACAAAACTGATTGGTTAGCTCAATACACAACCGAAACAAGGCAAACACTAGCCACTACTAGGTTACCACACGCCGAGTTTCGTTCCTCGGAATCTCCTGATCACGACAAACTAGGGGTGGTTCGGTACGGTATACCGTACCAAAATTGTGATACGGTATACCATACCGAAATTTCGGTATTCAAAAAAATCACACCAATATCATACCATAATTTCGGTATACCTTAAATTTTGATACGGTATCATACCGAAATTTCGGTATGGTATCGGTATCATACATTCTATACCATTCATACGAAAGGTTTTTTACCATGCATGTCTCGTGACTCGATAATTCATTGTTTTGGAATTTTTAATCAATTCAAACTCCTTAGGCCCAATAAAATAGATTAATACCAAATTTTTCAAAATAAAAAGATTTTTTAACCTTAAATAATTTACATATTTTTGCTAGTCTCCTTAGTAAGACAAAAACTTTACATAACCACAAAATACAACTTTATATACAGATTAATTAGAACGAAGCGGCTATATTTAAAAAATTAGTGAAGATTAACAAAAAGTAATTGCATTGCATCTTCACGCTTTCAGAAATCATAAGAAAAATTAAAAAGGCAAAAATTAAACGTTACTTGAGTTACATAAGTAAAATATGATGGCCTAATATTAGAAAGTTGTGTATAAGTTAATAATTGATGGGCTAAATAAGTTTATGAAGATCCTTAATTTTTCATTTTATATTTTTTGAAATATAATATATATATAGGTGTGTATATATATATATAATATATTAAAAATTAGAATTTCGGTATTCGGTATAATCAGTATACCTAATTTTAAAAACTTTCGTACCATTACCGTACCGAAAATTTTCGGTACAGTATCATACCTTACCAAAAACTTCGGTATACCAAAATTTTCGATATTTCGATACGATTCGATACGATAAGGACGGAACTTCGTACAGACACAGCTCGCAACCGAAGGGCCCCCGGAACTCGTCCTTCCCTTCACGTGTGCGTAAACGTCGACCTTACCTACTTGGTATTGCTCACGTCAGAAGACAGAATGTATGGTGGAGGTAGGAATATCGGGATGAATCACTCGTGCAGTGATGGAATCGCAAGTTAACGCTCAGGCAGGCAGAAAGCTGTCGCAAGTGAAATGCTCAGGAATCTCTCAGTATCTTTCTGCTCAAAGTTCTCTCGTAGGCTTATATTCTCAAATCTAAGTGCCTTGAAATTATGAAGTCTAGCTCATATTTAAACCTTTTCAAAACAGCACTTCACATGGAAAATCATATCATATAATAATTACCAAATAAAGCATAGTTTCCATGCAAATAGTTAATATGCCATATAAATCATGCTTTTAATAAATCATCACAACGGTCATAAGCACATTAAAGCATGACAATATTCCATATAAGGGCTCATTTAAGCATGAATATATTCCACATAAAGACTCAATTTCGTTCTCATGCATATTCAATCACTTCGCATATATTTACCATGTCAGAACTTTCCATAAGTGATTCCCTGCTATCTGTTTCTAGTGTATATCAATCTATGTTAACTTTCCAATTTAGCACACAAGATAGCATCATATCAGCATGTTTTCCATATACAGCTCATAGTATTATATCAATATACTTGCCATGTTTGGCACACAAAACAGATCAGAGCATACTTCATTCGATTTATCATATCACGACAGAATTTTCCTTATTTCAGAGATCACATCCGTTTATAGCATATACCATATAATAGCATTTTATCCACAAAGTCGATCAACTCAAATCTTTCCCAAATATAATATTCCAATCAGCATAAGGAAATATATTAATTCAATATTGCACATTAAATTCAGTGGAAAGCATGCAAACGATTTTCTACTCGACTTCATTGAGGAATAAACAAGTATCAACGGATATATCAAATTCCATATATAAACAGCATATTTTCGTTTTATAACTCAGTAGAATATCTCATGTATTATTTCCATATATAGCTGATAGTGATAAATCCTATCACATGGACTGTCTATAACATGCAATCATGAACAAATCACAGAATCATATGCGAATCAAATATTCAATAATTTAATCAATTTAAGCTCATATATTATGCATGGTTGAATATTATCATGAACTTAGACGTTATATTGATCACGAAACGAATTGCTTAAATTTATAGACTTAACGTCTTTATAATTACATCGTTCATCAAAACTCTCTAACATGTATGGACAAAGGTCAACAATAATTAAATTTATAGTTAATAATTCATTAATTAGACCATAACTATATATTAATAACTTAATTAATTAAAAATATATAACAAATTAAAGTATAAAATTAAAAATAAAACAATAAAAAATCTAAGCGGCGGGCCTTGCTCACCAGGCCCGCGGCACGCCGCGGGATGGGCAGGGTTCCATTTTTTAGGCCCGCAAC